>OZ007582.1:2466004-2533504 GCA_963931925.1 Onchidella celtica | reverse complement strand
AATCAAAATCTTACTATACCGGAGCTAGTGAGTGAACATGAAAGCACGTTAAACTTTGTGGCTACACGATATAAAATTATGAAACTTGGCTTACCGCTTCAATTTCTGATGATAGGTTACACGGAAACCTCTGTTTTGGACAAAATTCAGCCTTTCTTATTGTTCATTCACCACATTTTGAATAAGAGATGCATTTTCGTCGAGTACAATCGAAAAGTGTGACCGGAAATCGCGTTCTTCTCCTCTCTTTACACATTGCTGGCCAAAAATCAATTTTATCACATCTGTGTATTCTGCAACGATTTGTGGTTTAAAAAAAACGATCTATTAGATCTTCGCATCGAATGTAAGTGCCTAGATCTAGACGCACAGCTGGACTTGGTACAAGGAAAATTGGCAAGATTTATCTTGCGCATGTTGGCTAGTATTTATAATGGAAGAAGAACAAGAAATAGGTTAAGGTGAAGATGCAGGTGCGTTTTACTAAACAAACTGCCCAGTCTGCACACTGAACCTAGTGCTGTTACGGAACCTGCACAGGCTTGAGACATAAGGATAAATATGTCAGTGCTTTACCGCAGTCTGAAAATACTAATACCTTTTCCAAGAAATCATAGAAGTCTGGCAAGATTATACATGTCTGAGATAGTCTACAATTAATAACAAGAAAATCAATGATCGAAACGGATTCTGTAACTTTGGAGAATGAAATGGGGAAAAAAAGGAAAAAATTATATCAAATGAGAGATGAACCGGGAACCTTCTTGCAGTAGTAAAACCGTCATATTTTCTAGCATCCTGCCCCATTTTTTTTAGCTGTAAAAAATATGAGGCCTCGTTCTTTCTCACCGCTTTGGAGAGGTGCAAAACAACCGCCGTTCTTTCTCACCGCTTTGGAGAGGTGCAAAACAGCTGCCGTTCTTTCTCACCGCTTTGGAGAGGTGCAAAACAACGTCGTTGTTGGCCGCGTTCTTTCTCACCGCTTTGGAGAGGTGCAAAACAACCGCCGTTCTTTCTCGATGTTTATTTTGCTACAAATTAGATCCTCGAGTTTTCTGTTTCTGGATTTGTTTTTTCCTTCAAGCGTTTCGGAATTTGAGATTGAAAAACAAATGTATGTTGACTCTTCAAAGTCTTTCAACGCTCGTGAGAAGTCGTCAAAACTTGCAAACGAACCTCCGACCTTCATAACAAAACTGGTGAAATTTCAAGTGTTAAAATTGAGTATGCTGCCGTTCGCAAATGAATCAGTGCAGATTGACGTTTGACGAGATCAACTAATAAAGTGCAGATGTGTGACTCTGTGTAAGCCTAGACTCCTTTGTATCGTTTATAAACCAGCGGGCGAAATTGAAGTATAGTCACAACAGTGTGTTCGCGCATGCCGAAAAAGCGGTGTGAAAAAACCTTGGTTTTTATACACCGCTGAGAAGCGGTGCAAAAGGACAGTGCGAAAAAATATAAATGAGAATAAACTTTGTCGTCATAGTGGCAGGTTATGTTTCTCGTCTATGTCCCATTATTGTACACAAAACAGGAGATGCAGTTGGTCGTTTTAATATCAGTGTCACATTAATTTGCTTGATAGGTTCCGATTATTGTGAAAGAAATGGGAGATGTGCGCTGTTAATTACTAAAATCATTGTATGTACTTGGTTATGTCCCTTGATTGTAAATAAGATGGGAAATAAACTTTGCTGTCTTCGTAACAGTGTTGTAAATATTACGTTTATATCCCATGCTTTTGACAAAATGGGGAATAACTCTTGTGTTCTTGGTAGGAGTGTAGTTGTCAAGAACAGATTTAATTCATAAATGTTTCCACTGACTAAATTTTTGTGAGAGAGCAGTGAGTAATTTTTACAAACGTAATTATTGTGCGAGCCAGCATAACTTGGTCTCGTAAACAAGTTGTTTTGAACAGTTTTTTTTATAATAGATAGACAGAAGATGTGGGGAAGGATAGACGGACAGCGTAGGTGTGCATGACTGAGCACTTGTTATATCTCGTGTTTTGAACTAGGTTTAGTAGAGAGGGAAGGGGTGAGTAGGAATTAAATGTTATTGAGACTTCTGTTGACGTACAGAAAATACCGTGATCCAGAGTAAAAGCTCGGGGTTTTGAACATGTTAAGAATTTATTGCTATAAAATTTACATTATATTGTATTGAAGTAATTCGACCTTTGATGTCGACCCAAGGTCGTTGCGTAGGTCTGTTACTTAAAATAACTCAGTTCGGCAGTTGAGCTAGAAGTGGTTGCACCAATCACAATCCAGGAATTAGACGGTAAGCTGCAGATGCAGTCCAGTATTTAAGGCCATACAGAACTTAGTTCTGGGCCACATGTAGACAATCCATTTACGAGGTGGTCGGCGATAGTCCTCAGCCAGATGAGAGACATAGAGACGCAGTTGAGCAGTCCATTGTGAGGAGCCTGATTTAAAGCTCCAGAGCCTAAGCTACTTGGTTTGATATAAACCCACAGCGTTTACATCCAGCGCTCTCACTCCTAGTGAGGGCCGCATGGTGAGAGTCCATACTAAGTTGTAATGATGAAAGTGAACCGTTCTACTTACTTTTGAAGACAGTTTCAGAGCTACCGCCAGACAACGCATGGTTGTACAAGCATTCTCCATGGCGTGTCTAGAGGAAATGTCCATATCCTAACATGTCTCATTGAATTAATAGAATTTAAACTGTTATATCCGTCGCCACGTGCGCGGATTCTTTTTGCCATATAACTCATATGACCGGCAAGTAGTTAGATTGAATACGTTAGTCTTTATAAAAGCTGTAGTTCCATTAGTTAGATTCAGTTGCCTTTGAATTGATATTTATATTTATAATTATATTTGTTACATTAATTCCTGTAATTAAACTGCCCTACAGTTCTGCTAAAATTGAAAGCAATTGATTTATTTAGTTTTTAGAGTGCAAGTATTTATTTTTGTGTGTTCGTCGATTGTGGGAGCGGACCTCGAAAGAGTGTCAGTCGAAATATCTCCATGTAACCCACATCGCGACAGTAGTATCTGCACGATTGTGTCCCATTATGTAAACTTTGTCACTTAATTGTACCGTATTTTCTTGTTTATGCCCTATAGATGTTAATTGTCATAAAGTATGGCCGCCCTCTGGTGACGTGTGTTGGGGTGACGTGTGTTGGGGTGACGTGTGTTGGGGTGACGTGTGTTGGGGTGACGTGTGTTGGGGTGACGTGTGTTGGGGTGACGTGTGTTGGGGTGACGTGTGTTGGGGTGACGTGTGTTGGGGTGACGTGTGTTGGGGTGACGTGTGTTGGGGTGACGTGTGTTGGGGTGACGTGTGTTGGGGTGACGTGTGTTGGGGTGACGTGTGTTGGGGTGACGTGTGTTGGGGTGACGTGTGTTGGGGTGACGTGTGTTGGGGTGACGTGTGTTGGGGTGACGTGTGTTGGGGTGACGTGTGTTGGTTTACGGAGGATTTTTGCCACAGGCAGTTGCACTTCTCTTTTTCTTGTTGTTTGTTTTTCTTTTTCTTGGTTTTGTCTTTGTATTGTATACCTCTTTGTATTGTATACCTCTTTGTATTGTATACCTCTTTGTATTGTATACCTCTTTGTATTGTATACCTCTTTGTATTGTACACCTCTTTGTATTGTACACCTCTTTGTATTGTACACCTCTTTGTATTGTATACCTCTTTGTATTGTATACCTCTTTGTATTGTATACCTCTTTGTATTGTATACCTCTTTGTATTGTATACCTCTTTGTATTGTATACCTCTTTGTGTTGTATACCTCTTTGTATTGTATACCTCTTTGTATTGTACACCTCTTTGTATTGTATACCTCTTTGTATTGTATACCTCTTTGTATTGTATACCTCTTTGTATTGTATACCTCTTTGTATTGTATACCTCTTTGTATTGTATACCTCTTTGTATTGTATACCTCTTTGTATTGTATACCTCTTTGTATTGTATACCTCTTTGTATTCACACATACAATACATGTAAAAATGGTACGAACTTTGATAGTGCAGTGGTTCCCACAGTAAGTCACCCTGTATGAATGATAATATAAAAGATACGGACGATGGTGGTTCTGACTGCTAAACTGACAAATTTATGTACATAGAATTAAAACAAAAGCTGTAAAGGTGCTTCCAAATGTGTAGCTCTTGTTGGTATCCCAGCTGCCAGAGATCTAGTGGCCATGGAACTGACTGACAATGATTGACGTGTATGCATTAATGTTGCTGCAGATCTCATTTGTCGCCTAAACCTATCATCCAGGAAAGTTCAAATCTATAACAACAACAAAGTTAGACGGGGAAACTCTACCTAACCTTTTTAGTTAGCTCAGTGTGAATGTCATATCTAAAACAAAGATCCTTATTTACTACCATCTCCAACAAGATTCTACAAAACTAACAGTAAAAACGTTACCTATACAGTATTTAAAATTACCAGCAACACTCGTAACTGCTAACGTTAAAGTTCATGGCCTCTCATTAATCACAATATCATTCACCTCAAGATTACAAGATTATTCTTATGATTACAATATTTGTTACAAGAGCTCATCCTGGAGAGAAAAGATGCTGCTCTCCTGGAGAAAGCCTGGTTATATATCTAGCACATGAATGTGCACTGAGATGGATGGTATCCTTTGTTAATGCGTGTGTGACAGTGGTAAAAACAAAAACAAAACGAACAAACAAACAAACAAACAAACACGGAAAAATGAGCTTAAGATTCGAATTATTAATAGTAAGAAGATTAACTTTAGAGTGAAGGTGCGGGGGTGCTTTACTAAACAAACTGTCCAGCGCGCACGGGGAATCTAGCGCTGTTACAGAACCTGCACAGGCTTGGGTCATGAGAATAAAAATGAAAGTGCTTTACTACAATCTTTAAATGACATTTGTATTTGTATTTGTATTTATATTTATATTTGTATTTGTATTTGTATTTGTATTTGTATTTGTATTTATATTTGTATTTGTATTTTGTATCTGTATTTGTATTTGTATTTATATTTGTATTTGTATTTGTATTTGTATTTGTATTTATATTTGTATTTGTATTTGTATTTTGTATTTGTATTTGTATTTGTATTTATATTTATATTTGTATTGGTATTTATATTTGTATTTGTATTTATATTTGTATTTGAATTTATATTTGTATTTGTATTTGTATTTGTATAACTCATCCCATTTGGGAAATTTGCCTTTGCGCCATTGCAGTCCAGTTACAACTGGAGCAAGCACGTCGTCGCCACAGTGCAGCGCCGGTCGGCGATTTTTGTTTTTTTTTTTTAGGGAGGGGGGGGAGACGAGAGGAGTGGGGGAGGGGAGGGAATGGTAGGGATGAATTTTATTTAACTTTCCCCGGGCAGCGGCCTGTTCGGCTTGCTCTTTACGATTTCCAACTGCCAAGGTATCTTTAATGCGCGCAACGTGCACAAGGGGCCCTCCGAATCTTTTCGTCCTTATCCGAGAAGACTAGGTACTTGATCTTACCATGTTGGTCTACAATCAGGGGAAATGTTGATCATGAGACAAGGTGCTCGTCTCTCATGCCGATTCCCTGTCCGTACAGGCATGTTGGAATTTGGGGATTTTTTTCATATTTTCCTGTCCCTGATCCTATGATCGAGCATCTAGTCGGCTAGGATAAGGACGAAAAACTCGAGTGGCCCGTGTGCACGGTGCGCAGGTTGAAGATACCTTGGCAGTTACAACTTGAAACGAGCAGGATTAACAAAAGAAGATAAGAAAGGAAAAAAAAGAAGACTCTCCTGCACTGTGGCGACGACGTGTCTGCTCCAGTTGTAACTGGGTAACAAGGACACAAAGGTAGATTAACCAAATGGAATTAAAGAAGTATACCCAAAAAAAAAAACAAAGGAAATACAGAAATACTAATACCTTTTCCAAGGAATCCTAGAAACTGGCAAGGTTAAGAATATCTGAGATCATTTATAACAACAAGAAAATTGAAGACCAAAACGCATTCTGTTACTTTGGAAAGTTTATAGGAAAAAAATCGGAAAAATTATATCAAATGAGAGGTAAGCCTTCTTGTATTAGTAAAACTCTCATATTTTCTTTGTTGTTTTTTTTTTAATTGTAAAAAAAAACGAGAATAACCTTTGTCGTCATAATGACAGGTTATGTTTCTCGGCTGTGTCTCATTAATTATTGTATTCAAAATGGGAGATAAATTTTGCCGTCTCAATATCTGTAAGAGAAATGAGAGTTATGCCTCGTTAATTACTAAAAGCGTCGCATGTTCTTTGTAATGCTCTATGATTGTAAACCATTTGGGAAATAAACTTTTGTCTTTTATCTTAACAGTGTTGTAATTGTCACAAATCCCAGACTGGGAGATGTAATAATTATGACAGGACAACAATCACGAAACGAACAAGTATAACACTTAACAGAACAACCAAACAGACTCACACATTTATTATATATAAAGATAAGATATTACATTAACTCAATTCAAATACCATTCAATGGTCAGTATTCCCAACATTCATTCTTCTCCGGGTCCACAACCCGATAGTTACTTCCTAACTATGCTCTGGCCTCAGCCTCACATCCATATATATATTACTTGCTGGCCTCTCTTATTGGCTCCGGCTCAACCTAATCTCCGTATCTCAATCTCCCCTCGATGTCTTAATAGCACATTAATATTTCAATAGCACATTAGTATCTCAATAGCACAGTAACATCTTAATAGCACATTAACATTTCAATAACAACGCCCCTGTCTGTGGCCAGACTGCCACGACTCATGTGCTCCCGCTGTCCTGCGCGACAGCTTCACTCAGGCAGACCTGTGGGTAGCCTTCTGCCCAACCCAAGCATTTCCTTATGCTGGCCTATCCCCTGTGCTATTCTCTCCACCACGGGTAGCCTCACGGCCCGATCCCGGCACAAGTCCGCTCACCGCGGGTGGCTTCTCTGCCCGACCCCGGCACCTATAAGAATAACATTACATCGGTATAACACCATACAATTACTATCCACTTCATCACTCATTACGAACCATCAAGCGTACACACAATAGTCCACCTTTCACTCACCACACATCTTACGGTAACACACCTCCACCGTATTACACAGTACTCAGACTCGCTACGAATCCATGATCCTAACTTACATCTATCGCTCATTGCGCACATCTCTATACACAGTAATCAATGACTTCCACATTCCTCACATATAACTTATTTACATCATGGTCATAGGAGAACATAGTACATCAATCATCATAATTATCAATCATAGTTCAACCTACCAGTCATCACTGGAAAACACACAATCTCCCGACTGCTCTCTCACGTCTGTCCCCTTGGACTTCTTAACTTGCATTGATCTGACTATTCAGATTTTGCCTCTACTACGCCTCAACTTCACTCACAACATGCACGCTTCAAGTCCCCTTCCCCGCACTTATTGACCCTCGCTCACTCGCTCGTAAAGCCTGTTTATTTCCCACCATATGTAACAAAATGGGGAATAACATTTGTCTCCTTAGTGGGAGTGTATTATCTGCAAGATTGTGTCCCATCCTTCAAAATACATTTTATGAGAGATTGGCTTTGTCGCTTTATAGTGTAGTGGCAGGTCCAACGTTGATATCATCAGTGTGGTGATAAATGTCCAGGATCACCAGGTAACATCACCTACAACATCACATGTACGCAGGTGATACTCAGCTGCATGAATCTGTTTTCCCACCACAGGTAACAGAGCTAGTTGAGGAAGTTCAAAGATATGTCCGGCCGGTCGACTGAACTTTGGATGAATGTCTACAAACAAGTTAAAGTGAACAACAATAAATTTGAGATACTGGCATGTTGCACTGAGGCAAAGGTTAATTGAAAAAAAAAATCATGTCCATCTTGATGAAGACATTGCTAGCATTAGTTATGAACCTAGGTGTCACGTGGAACTGTCAGTGGAACATCAGATTAATCGTATCGAAAAAGAATTGAGAAGGATTGCCCAAAATAAGAACTTAACATCTAACCGTAAATGTGTAAAACTCTTGTGTCAGTTTTCATTTTCTTCCAGGCTGGATCATTGCAACTTACTAGTGGCAGACAATCCAACTTATAAATAAAATAATCTACAACTAGTTTAGAACAACTGTGATCATTTAATATTTACAAATATAAAAAGGGACCATTAGCATCTGTGTTAAAACAACTCCATTGGCTGCCAGTGCAGGCACCCCTACAGAGTAGTTCCGCAATTCCTTGTTATGGACCCTTTTCTTTTACCGTCCTCCATATCACGTGATTTGCAAACAAAATGGCGGCGTGCCCCACTTGTAGGGCGGAAGCGGTGGACAACGGTCGAACAATGCCATCCTCTTGTTAGGTACCCAACTGTACAAACCTGTTACGTGCTGGTTCTGGCATAAAAATGCATCTTTGCTTAGACTGCGCACATATTCAGATGCCATCACCAAGACAAGTTGAGGTTTTTGCCCTACACGGTGCTTTTCGAAGCCATGCGGCTCCCCACAAACAACCGTAGCGCGGAAGTGAAAAGGGTCTATATGAGTCCCTAAGACACAATTCCATCATCTCTATCTGTCTAGATATTTTGGTAACTCGAAACTTTGGTCACCTAAGGCTCAGGAACCGCATCACACTCAGACTTCAAACTTTGGACAACAGCATATCATCAATGTGAAATTAACACGTGCTATATTAGAAATTATGAAATGTTCAGGCTTCTACGTTTCATTTTTCATTGTTTCGGCATCATTTAGATCTATTTCCATTCATGGTTCGCCATTTTTAGGTTTCATGACACGATATCTGACCTATTTTTAGTACCGTGACGCAGTTCCCCTCATCGTTCATTCGCAGAAGGAAGCAAATTGTGCATTAACGAAAACATGGATCACCCGTAAACTTTATAGAAAAAGGGTAAACAAACTCCAGTCCAGAGTAGGCGCGGAATCCGAGTCGATACTGATTCTGTCATTGTATTTTTTTGTCTGTGGAAGGAACTTTACTTTGTGTCCTAGATCTAGATCATTATAAGTTATAGAGATATTTCTCCTGGGCAGGGCCGGGGTAAGTCTGCTAGTAATAATTATTTGAATGGATCTTTATACGCCACCCAGAAATCTGTGGTCCATAGATTCGAATCTTTTGGCAACCGCGATTTTCGTAAAAGAAATATGGGGACATTTCCATTGCTTATTCTGGTCCAGATGAATGGAATGTTCTCTCTGAAAGATTGAGTAATATTTTTTTCATTAGTGAAATTCACAGCAAAGCTAAAATCGGTCCCTTTTCAGAAATATCGGCCGATTGACTGTCAATGTGTATGTTTTGTAGAGCATGAAGGTAGACTTGTAACTACATAAGAGAGAATAAGTGAATGTAAGAGGGAGAGAGACAGACAGAGAGACAGACAGATAGACAGACAGGGAGAGAGAGAGAGAGAGAGAGAGTTATATTATTACTGTTTCATTGTTGAATGTCCCCCTCGAGGTCACTCCTTGCCGCCGGTGAGGGGGCTTTAGTAACACCACCAGGGGTGTGAAACAAATGTGGCCGAGCCATCTCGCCGAGCATGAGCAAACTCTGCTCTAGCAAAATAAGCTGAAGACGGAGGTATCTGGCCAGAGTAGGGCGCCTAACCTAGATACCACGCACCCTTTTCACTATTATGTCTAAGTCTGCAGTTAGTTATCGTCATGGTGCTCGCCCTGTGAAGTCCCCCCAGGCAGCGGCAGTGCCGGGCCCCCCAGCCTCGAAGGGGCCCACCCAAGCTACTGGAGGTCCCTCTCGACTGCCCCGGGGAGCCGGGGGGCAGGAGAGGAATGCTACTGGCCAAACCATCAAAGATAAGGAGCAACCTTTAAAGATAATGCACTGGAATGCTGAAGGAGTCAACAGCAAGAAAGATGGATACAGCAAGAAGTTAGAGCTAGAAAACATCCTTTTTGAGGAGAAAGTAAGTATCTGCTGCATCCAAGAAACCCACCTCAGCAAAGACGTTGCTTTCAAGGTAAGAGGATACCAGTGCTTTAGAAACGACCGGACAGACAGAAGAAAAGGAGGAATTCTAACCTTGGTGAGAAACAACATCAGAGCAAGCCGGATTCAAGTGCTAATGGAGGGAGCAGAATATCATCTACTACACATCAGGACAGATCAGACGGAATTCCACATCCTCAATTATTACTGCCCAAACGACCGATCCATGTCCCTGGATACAATTCCCTTTAGAGGTAGGCTAATAGCATGTGGAGACTTCAACAGCCACTCCCAAAGCTGGGGCTATGAACACATGGACAAGAGAGGTGAGGAGGTTGAAACATGGCAGGATGAGTTAGGACTGCTTCTCATAAATCAGCCCACAGACCCACCTACATTTTACTCAAGATGCTGGCATACCACCTCAACACCGGATATAGCCTTCTATACACCAGACCTGGACTGGAAGATCAAAAGGACTGTGGGGAAACAACTTGGAGGAAGTGACCATTGCCCTGTTTTCATCATGGTGGAAAACGAGCTAATAAAGAACAGCAGCACCCTTGCCAGATGGAACTACAAGAAGGCCAATTGGATGATGTTCAGACACAGAAAAAGCGTGCTTGCCACAAGTATAATTTCAACAGGGAAAAACATCAACACCATTGTGCAAGAGTTCAACTCATCTATTCTTCAAGCTGCCAAGGAAACAATACCTCGTGGAGCACGAAAGAACTACAAACCATACTGGAACAAGGATCTTGACGAACTCCACCAAGAAGTAGAAAAGGCACGAATACAGGCTGAAAACAACCCAGGACAACAGCAACACAATGCCCTCCAGCAAGCTAAGGCAAGATTTCAAAGAGGAAAGCTCCAGGCACGACGCAAGAGCTGGAAAGAGAAAACAGCCTCCCTCAACTTTGAAAAAGACGGCAGGAAACTATGGAACCTGGTTAAAGCTCTAAATGATGAAGGAACAGATAGTAACATCAGAGTCACTTTGCAAGAGAATGGCAAGACCCTAACCAAGAAAACAGCAGCGAATGTTTTTGCAGATGTGTTTGCTAAGGACTGTAACATAGAGGTAAGTACAAGCAAGTTAAAGGAGGCAAGAAATGACAAGGCCCCGGACAGAAACGAAGGAGACCAGCCAGAAGTCATGAACACAAAGATCACACGGCAAGAACTAGACCTTGCCATTAGCAAACTAAAACTGCGGAAGTCACCAGGTGCAGATGGAATACCAAATGAGATGATCAAGAAACTCGGATCCGGAGCTCTGAATAAATTACTAGAGATCTTCAACGTCAGCTGGAAAACTGGAGAAGTACCACAGATCTGGCGAGAAGCAATCATGGTCCCAATACCCAAAAATGGAAAGGACAAAGGAACAGCAAGAAACTATCGACCAATAAGCTTGACAAGCTGCCTCTGCAAGACCATGGAACGGATCGTCAACCACAGAATGAAGTGGTACCTGGAAAGCAACCACCTACTGGCTGATCAGCAAGCAGGGTTCCGTCAGTGTTATTCCACAGAGGATCAAGCAACCTATCTGTCACAGGACATTGAAGATGCCTTCCAAGACAAGAAACAAGTATTAGCAGTGTGGATCGACCTTCGAAAGGCCTTTGACAAAGTCTGGAAAGACGGACTACTCAGGAAGCTGCGAGACAACAAAGTGACTGGTAGCATGTACAAGTGGACCAAGAGCCTTCTACACAACAGAAGAGCAAGAGTCCAGCTGGATGGATGTCACAGCAAGAAGGTACTGCTGAGACACGGTGTGCCACAGGGAGGAGTAATATCACCCACCTTATTCCTGATCTTCATAAATGATCTAGTTCAAGAACTACCCTGCGGAATACGTACAGCTCTATATGCAGATGACCTAGTTATGTGGTGTACGGAAGAACATGCCACAGTTGCCACAAGAAGACTACAAAGAGCCACTGACATCCTCTTAGCATGGACGAATAAGTGGTGTGTCACAGTCAACGAAGAGAAGTCGTCCACTACTCTTTTCACCCTGTCTCCAAAACAGACTGCTGGAGCCATCAAGCTCAATGGGACATCACTCAAGGAAGACAAAGCACCAACCTATCTAGGAGTCACATTCGACACCAGGCTCTCATGGAGGAATCACATCGAGAGGGCAGAGGCAAAAGCTAGAAGAAAGCTAGCCATATTGAGGAAACTGAGCGGCACATCATGGGGAGCGACAGAAAGAATTCTCAAGAATGTGTATCAGCAAGGGATTCGCCCTCACCTCGAATATGGTTCAACAGCCTGGAGTTCAGCGTCCAACTCAGCCCTTCAGATGTTAAACAAAGTTCAGAACCAGGCTTTGCGCATCATCACAGGAGCAATGAAGTCAACACCCATTGTGGAGATGGAGAAGATCACCCAGATAGCAACACTTGCAGAACGAAGAGAAACCAGGGTGGCAATCCAGGCAGAGAAATTCAACAGCATAGAGAATCACCCAATGAAAGAGAAGCTAGGAGACCTGGCAAGGGGAAGGCTGAAACGTACGAGCTTTATTCACAAGGCAAAGCGAATAAGAAGACAGCTATCACACCTTCCCCAGATTGCCCACCCCCTGACATCTGTACCTGAACAGACCCCTTGGACGGAGGAGACAGAGACCCAAGTCCAGATACACACAGACGTTGATGGTGTCTTCAACAAGGGAGAACAAAGTGAAGTAGAAAGAAGAACTGCTGTACTCGGCCTACTTGATGACAAGTATCCAAGCGAATCATGGGTTCGAGTCTACACAGATGGCTCTGCTGAGAATGCTGTAACAAACGGAGGTGCCGGAGTGTATATAGAGTATCCAGACTCAACAAGAACGGCAATTAGCATGCCAACCGGAACCTTCTGCAATAATTATGGATCAGAAGCCAAAGCCCTCATGACAGCTGCCACAGAGCTTCAAGTAGAGGACAGCAACATCGTCTTCCTCACAGATGCAAGATCAGTCCTTGAGGCCCTTCAAGCTGGCAAGTTTAACGACCTGAAGAAATGTTTTACACAGCTTGGAAATAGAAGCAGGATAGTCCTACAGTGGATACCATCACATTGTGGAGTCCCAGGCAATGAGAAGGCAGACCAACTGGCCAAGGAGGGCTCCGGCCTGGAGCAGCCACAGTGCCTCCTAAACTACTATGAGAAGAAAAACCTCATCAAAAACAACAGACGGCAGCAAATAAACCAACAGGATAAATATCATCTCCTGAACAGAGAGGATCAAGTACTGTTGTTCAGACTAAGAACTGGTCACAATAGGCTCCACCACCACATGTTCACCAAGTTCAAAATAGGAACATCTGCCATATGCGAGTGCAGCCAGTCTCCTCAAAACACGGAGCATATATTGCAGAACTGCACACTCCTCTCAGCACTGCGAGAAACATATTGGCCCCAACCCACCGACCTGAATATCAAACTCTATGGTACTCTGCCAGAACTGCAGAAAACCGTAGATTTTATTAAAAGAACAAATCTGCAGATTTAGATTGGTGAACGAAAGAAGAAGAAGAAGAATTGTTGAATGTAAAGTGCTTTCGGTGCCCTTTATGGAGACAGGCGCTGTATAAAACTAACGCACAGCATTAGCCTATTATTATAAATTGCCTAGTGGCACGTCAGTCTGCCCAACTGTTTGACATTGTAAAGAAACACGAAGAACAAACATAGGCGAAGAACGAAATTTGGGAAAGTACTTCTCGAATGTATTAGACCCAAATTCATTTTTTTTTTTTTTTTTGGAACTATGCTCCACTGGGATAGTATGAGGGAAAAACAACAAACAGCATGGACTCATTAAAGCCACCGGGAAATCATTAAAACGTCAGAAGAGACTGGAGAAATTACGCTCGAAGATCGATGCTTCACAGCCCTTGCACATTACAAACGTGACTGTAATTGTTTCACAACACGTTAAAGAAGCAAACGAAGTGAACATTAGCAACATTCGATGACTTTTACGGCGCAGGTCTTTAAACAAGGGCATATCACATGGCTATAGTAGTGGGATATGTTCCAACACCGCTCACGTCCTATTAGTACGTGGACGCTCGTGTGGTAAGTTTCATATAAGAGCGGGGATATAATTATTATATTTTCTATTACTAAAGTGGCCACAGAGTATAAACTGCTGGGCAATCAAATGTTATCTTTGCTTTAAGATTCTGCTTAATGTAAGTTGCAATGTTTAAAATGACTTAATTCAACTTTTACCCCGAGTGGTTTAATTTAAAATAAAACTGGAACCTAGATCTCCATGCTAATACAATTGTGGCCTTTGGCCATGAAATAACTCACAACTCATTTTTTTTCTCTGCGAGATATAAGATGATATGTTATATTTGTTGATTTTATTACAATTCTTATCTTTAATCCAAATTTGAGAAAAGAAAAGCGGCAACTGAATTGTCTCAAGAGTCTAAAACAGTTCATAGTCGATTTCATTCTGCATTGTTGTAAATAATGTCTCAAGAGTTGAAATCTCCTTCTGCCGGTTCCAGCATTCCAGGGAGTTTCTAATTTGTGTCCGTCAAAATTGTGTCAAGTGCCTAACGAACTGCACAAGATGGCACGGACAGGGCTGTTTTTAAGCGTTTTGCTGAGCCTGACCATCACAGTTCAAGCTATGAGTGAGTGTTGTATAATATTATGTAATCTGTTTTCTAAAACAGTTAAATCACAAGGACCGAGGGGCGAAGACAGGACTTTTGTAGTAACAAGAATACTTTCGGTCGAAACTGAGATTATTTTTTTTCAATAAACTTCCTCCAGATCTCTTCCATGTGTGTAACAAAACTTCCTGCTTCTAAAATAGTATGAACATTAAATTGAATGTGATTGCACGTGACCAAATTGGACTTAAATGCCGACTAGAACAGTTGAGTCGCATATTCGGCTTATCCGATTTTTTGCGTTATGTCCACATTCAAAGTGGCCAGTTAAGCGTAATATTCCGCTTGTGGGTGCCAAAAAGTGACAGTACTGGAGTGCAGTGGTGCTACCAAAAAAAAAAAAAAAAGAAAGCAAACAGCAAGTGTTTTGCAATAATAGAATCTCATTATACTTAAGCTGACCCAGTTTTTTCGATTTGTTGTTTTTGTAACACGTTGGTTTTCTTCAATGGCTTTAGTTTACCCTCGAACTTGCTGGACTGTGGACGGTTCAGTTATTTTACCCAACGTCACTTCACAACTAAACCAACTTGTACATCAGCATAAATTGTCTTCTTCTGATTTCTTCCTCTCCCTAACACAGATGCTGATCACTGTGTTCCCAACCCGTGTGAGCAGGTGTGCACCAACACACTTGTGGGTTTCGAATGCAGCTGTCTCCCGGGATACGAAATTGTCAATAATAAAGCATGTGTAGGTGAGTTGTTGCCATGAGTTTTAGACGGGGAAGGGAGATCTTTGACATCAGGCTGTTAGTGTTCCTGTTACTCATTTGTTAAGGGACGTTCAAATATAATCTTACACCTTTTTGGGGACTTTTTGACCCCTCCCCCTCCCCCCCCCCCTTACACTTTTCTTACATTTGCTTCCCCCCCCCCCCCCAATCCCGCAATAATACAATAATACATGTAATAATTATACATTGCACGCGTACTCTTTCTTACAAATGAGGGAAAAATGAGACTCACGTCAAAGTCAATGTCATTGTCAAAATTGCCTTAAATTAGTTATCATCAACAAAGGGGTTTTTCATCATATAATTAATGTCAAAGATATTTCTAAAAACAGGGGCATCTGCTGTCGAATTTTTTATTCCTTTTTATATTCTCACCTCACAAAAGTGTAATATTATATTGGTTCAAGACCCCTAGCCCCCTCCCCCTTTCTTACACTTTCCTTACAGGAGCCAAACACACCCCCCCCCCCCCACGAGGCGTAAGATTATATTTGAACATCCCCTTATTGTAAATTCATTTTTTTTTCTAATTCTTAAGGACTCAGATTGAAATGCAATTTGGAATGTATTCATTTTGTGCATGTCTCAGTGATGTAGAGTTCACTGAAATAAATAAATAATAGGTCCAAAATTAAATGAACAGAGATGAACTAATTAAATTTTCATACATAAATAGATACCTACAGAGGTGTGTTTGTACGTAGATGCGTGAAGGAATTCAAAGTGGAGAACTCGGTACATAAACAGATAAGTATGAGAGTAAGTAGATAAATGAATAAACAACTGTCTATGGGGACTGTCCTGGGGATCGGACCCAGCTGAAGTCGTTTATATCCCAGAATTGTCAACTACAGAATTCTTGAACCCTTTTTGCCTTTTCATTATCAGCTATCGTCAGGTTTTATAGTTCAGATTCCAGCAGCTGATGTAATAACATATTAATAATAATAATAGTAAATTATGTGAGTTCATTTCAGCTATAAAATCGATATGCCCGATATTATCGTTGACTGGTAGATAGATAGATAGACAGACCGATAGACAGACAGACAGATAGATAGATAAGATAGATAGATAGGACCATTGCAGTAGAGACTGTGACTCCCACATTGACCTGTTCAGCTGCCAGCGACGCTATTCCAGCACAGCAGACAGCAAAACCGGATACATACGTTCACATTCATTCCTGACCTAGCCCCGGTTGTCTTACTTCTTCATAACCCTTACTTCTTCTACTTATCCGTAGGGAGAGTGGTTAGGGTAATCACTTTCGTTGTTTCGACTTTACGATGTTAGTGATGGTAATAGTATTGGTTCACTGCTTTCTACTTTTCAACCAAAACAATCATATTGTGTTGAAAATGCTCATTCTGTGAATCAAGTAGTGTGTCTTTTCCCTTGACCAATGTTAACTCTGTGACGAGTGCAATAGACATGCAATTCGTCCATGTGAATAAATGAAAGTTTGAAAGCTTGCATGTTAACGAGATTCGTATGATACTGTAAGTCGTTAGACTTAAGATAAACGGTAACTAGAAAAGGATATCATGCATTATCATTTCTGGGAAATCGTGAAACTAAGTCAATGTGACTTACCGTGTTTTTGGGTGGATTGAAACTATTTACAAAAAAAAAAAAAAAACGTCGGTAAGCCTCTTGTCCTGGTGGAAACGAATAAAATGCCATTGTCTTCTGCCTTTGCCTACTACATTTCGCTCCATGCTAATAAATACAGTGGTTTTGCCGAGCTCCCTATGTTTACCAGTGCAGTAGGCCAGCATTGATCCTCTAATAACAAGTTTCCAAAATGTGTGTTTCACAAAACATGTAGAAAACATTAGTTAAAGGCATGGGTATCTCTCCTTGAAATATCGAAGGTCTAATTTCCATTCAGGGGGAAAGTCGCTGCCAAGTTAAGAATCACTGACAGTATGTCTTGATGTTGATCGTCCACAGACATTGATGAATGTAGTAGAGACATGTCTTATGCATAAATCTGTACCAATACAGTTGGGAGTTTCGAGTGTTCCTGTAACGCGGGATATGTATCTGATCCGGCTAGTCCAAATAACTGCATCACTATTATGACATTCATGTCTGAACTATTAGTCCCCTTAGAACAGGGGTCACCAAACTTTTATTACAGAGGGCCGAATAACTGGCCGACTTACCAGCGAGGGCCTAAGGCCTAGCTTTTAACCCTCACTTGTATTGAGGAATCTTGGTTTGAGGAAGCTGGTCCATCCCGTAGCTCAAGATATCCCTGGTTTTATCAAACAAAATAAAGTACCATGGCGGGCCGGATGAACTGACGTCGCGGGCCGGATTGGCCGTAATTTGGTGACCCCTGCCTTAGAATGACAATGGTTTAACTCCCTTCCATCAGTTTTTGAAAAATTGAGGATTGAAGCTTCATGTAATCATAGCTATTAGAGAAAAGAACTTTGTTTCAAATTAGTAATACAAATTACACGCCCGATCTACTTGATACGTTGACATACAATGTAGAAAGCCCATAGAGGTAGTGTGTAGTGCGTAACTCAGTTCAGCCAAAAAGTGGAGGCAGAACCTTGTCATTCTACAGGGACGTATGTTGATACGCTGTTACACTTCTTTTTTTAAATCCTACTTTCTTTTTCTTCTTACTTACTAATTAATTTATTTATTTACCGGCTCGAAAGCCTTCGGCCCATATTACTAAGAGTTTACCATAATAAAAATCGAATTTTAATGAGAAAACAATAAAGGTTATAGTTTTTTAACTACCACAATCAAATTGCGATCATTGTAACGCAACAGGGAAGGAACTTGTTAAAATTCATTCCTAAGTTACGTTTTCTTTTCCTCATTCTCTGAGACCATTGAATCGGATAGGAAATGACTGTGTTTTAGTTTTACCCTCGAGCAAGTGAATAGTTTAAATCAGCCGGCAGGAAGTGCTGAGGTCATGGGTCATGGGTTCTTGAAAAAAGGGGATCGGAGATAAGCAGGCAGAGACATAAAGCAAAGTATAAAAATCCCCGCCATGTGGAGCCCCAAATAAGATCCTTCTACGGGTTGAAAAGACGGCACCTTCAAACGTTCATGCACATCCGAGCTGTATGAACCAGTATTTTTTGGGAACACAGACAGACACACATTCGCATTTATTTTATGAACAGTTATTTAATTATTTACTGGCATGAAACCTGCCACGAGCAGAATATAGGGATTAAAATGTCATGCGAGGTCATGACTTGTTTACTCATCGAGACACCGAGAATTTAACTAGTGACCTCGAGTCGTTCTCGTGAGTAGGATTTTTTGAGTAGGAAATTGCAAGGTCGAGAATTAGAATCACGCTTTAAGTTTTGCTGTCCGTGATTAGGAGTAGTGAAGTAGGGGTGAGGCAAGGTATTAATTACCGACATTGGTATGTCAAGTGAGACATGACTAGACAAGTTTAGTAGGCCAGCCAAAGATCTTAAAATAGTATTAACCGGTTAATACTATTTTAAGATCTTTGAGGCCAGCTGACTAGTGATAGTGCAGATTTTAACATACCGAGCTGGGGGTGATTAGCCAATGGGCGTGCTAAGTAATTGGATTGCGGAGTAATCTCGCTGTGAAATATGATGAGTATATAAGGGGGGTGCAGAGCTAATCTTAATTGAGTACAAACGAGAAGACAGCATTCTCCCGTGGGGTATTCCGGCCGACACTAGTGCCAGGACTAAGCGAGACGTAGACAGGCAGTCCACGTGTATGGTTGGACTGACCTAGAGAGCTGACAGAGAGAACTCGAGCTCTAGAGGTCTTGGTGGACGGACCAAAGAGTCCACACAGCGATATCCTGAAACCACACTCACATTTCTGTGAGTGTGCCAATGGTAGTTACCCGTAGCTGTCTGGTTACAAGTACATGGACATGCTGAGAGAGAGAGAGAGAGAGAGAGAGAGAGAGAGAGAGAGAGAGAGAGAGAGAGAGAGGAGTGAGAGGGAGGGAGGGAGGGAGGGAGAGAGAGAAAGAGAGAGAGTCTGGGAGGGAGGGAGGGAGAGAGAGGGAGGGAGGGAGTGGGAGAATGAGAGAGTAAGAGAGTGAGAGAGAGAGAGAGAGAGAAAGAGAGCGAGAGAGAGAGAGAGAACCCACAGCTCTGAACTGCGAAGAACGAGTTCGGATGTAGTATTAATATGAAATATCATCATTGCACTTGGAAGAACTATTACTAGCTTGTGGCTAGTTAAGGCAGTAACACGCTGTGGTTAAGATGTTACATTGATTCATTGGTTGTCCATTTACAGTAGTTGTTCTTAAGTAATTATATAGCAGAAATTGTGCTTCTTAAGCTTGATAACGTATTGGGACTACCCGTGCATCTACATTGTGCTATCGGAACCCCTATAATTCCTGGAGGGTTAGTCTGGTGACTTGCCAGTGACGACTCTGTTATTAGAATAATCAGATACCCTATTCACATAATTATAGTTAGATTATTTGTATCTTAACTGCAGTCGAATTAAGATAATGAGTTACAATTAGTTGCAGAGTAGGATAGTCAGTTACTTGGAATTTCTGCATTGAGTATATCTCTATTTTGATTGTATTGTTTGAGTATTGTAATAATATTACGGCCCTGCCGGCCTGACCAAACTTATATACTCTTGTTATTTAATCATTTCTTGTGTGTTTGGGCTGTGCCAATCCGAGTGTGAGTAAGATGCCTCTCGTGCAGTCGAGAGCTATATCCTCTTAAAGACCTATCTCAGCTCTTGACAAAACCCATGCATATGAACGGGGGTTTAAATTGTTTAGTAGTGTGAAAAATGGGTTTAGGAAGCAGAGCAGAATGCAATGAAATAATTCCAGATTAATTAATGAACATGTCAATGAATTATGCAATCAACATCCTGTGAATGGCGTCGCTTCAGTTCCGGAATAACATTATTATTTGTAAGACTAATTAACCATAATACATGAAGGAATAGAAATGCTTTGCAAATTATCTTTCTTTATGATCTGGACATACAATTGATTCAGTTTCAGTCATGCCGTGTTTTTACGTCTTTATTTGAGGATGTTCCGCTGCTCTTGGCATTTACACTTCACTTCACTTCACTTCACTTCACTTCACTTCACTTCACTTCACTTCACTTCACTTCACTTCACTTCACTTCACTTCACTTCACTTCACTTCACTTCACTTCACTTCACTTCACTTCACTTCACTTCACTTCACTTCACTTCACTTCACTTCACTTCACTTCACTTCACTTCACTTCACTTCACTTCACTTCACTTCACTTCACTTCACTTCACTTCACTTCACTTCACTTCACTTCACTTCACTTCACTTCACTTCACTTCACTTCACTTCACTTCACTTCACTTCACTTCACTTCACTTCACTTCACTTCACTTCACTTCACTTCACTTCACTTCACTTCACTTCACTTCACTTCACTTTTCTTTTATTTATTTTTATTCTTCTTGTTTCTGTGTGTTTTTGTGAGAGGAATTAGTTGTTGTTTTTGTGAGAGGAATTAGTTGTTGTTTTTGTGAGAGGAATTAGTTGTTGTTTTTGTGAGAGGAATTAGTTGTTGTTTTTGTGAGAGGAATTAGTTGTTGTTTTTGTGAGAGGAATTAGTTGTTGTTTTTGTGAGAGGAATTAGTTGTTGTTTTTGTGAGAGGAATTAGTTGTTGTTTTTGTGAGAGGAATTAGTTGTTGTTTTTTTTAAGAATTTTGCCCTGGCACATCAGTATGCTCTTTTTGTCTTTCAACTGCCAACGTATCTTTAAACGGCACAGCGTGCCCATTGGCCCTCCGACTTTTTCTTCCTTATCCGAGAAGTCTAGGTACTTGATCCTACCGACCACAGGAGTAGGAATTTTTTTCCCTAAAAAATTCCAATATCCCTGCATTGGCCGGGGATCGAACCCTACGTTCGGCAGCAGAGGGGAACACCTTGCCTCTACACCAACGTGTCATGCCTTCTTTTGTTTGAATTGTTTAGCAGAAAGCTCTGCGTTTGGTCGATTTAAGATTATTTCTCTTTCTCAGTTTCTGATCAAAGTTAGCTGCAGTGGACCAGACCTGGTACCTCATTTTTCGATGGTGGTGACTGCCAATCGTACAAGAGCGGGTAGCACTATCGGCGGTTGAGAAGTTATTGTCATTAGTTGCTTCGCATGACACAGGCAGCCCTTTTCACAATGAAATTGAGGGTAGGGTGGGGGCTTTAGATTTTGTGTGGGTGTCTGTGGGTGAAACTCTGCTATCATATTTGTATATCTTTGTAGATGTGGACGAATGTGAGGAAGTGGACCTTTGTGAGCAGAAATGTACCAACACTTATGGGAGTTTCAAGTGCTCATGTTATCACGGATACAAAGTCCATGGAGGAAATAAGAGGAGATGTGTGGGTCAGTGAACTTGACTGGGTCTTTTTCACTGCTCTCCCAGTTGTTGTTTTTGTTGTTGTTTGTTGTTTACGTGAGGTGATAGAGTTATTTCATTCATTTTTGTTTTCTTTTTATCCATTGTAGTTTGTTGGTACTGTTGCACTTAGTGTTGTTGGTACTGTTGCACTTAGTGTTGTTGGTACTGTTGCACTTAGTGTTGTTGGTACTGTTGCACTTAGTGTTGTTGGTACTGTTGCACTTAGTGTTGTTGGTATGGCTACTGTTGCTCTTGTTCTTATTATTGTTGTCGTTGTTGTCGTTGTTGTTGTTGTCGTTGTTGTTGTCGTTGTCGTTGTCGTCGTCGTCGTCGTCGTTGTTGTCGTTGTGTAGTGTTTCTCGTTTTATTTCAGCACTCGTCGTTACTGTTGCCATTGCTTTTGTCTTCTGTTGTTGTTACTCCGCTGTTTGTAGATGATTTTGTAGCTTGGTTAACCTGTGGCATTTGGTCGTTGTCGTTATCGTCGCTATTGTTTGTGTGGTTATCGTTGCTGTTGTTATTATTATTGTTGTTGCTATTGTTATTGTCGTTGTTGTTGTTGTTATTATTATAGAACCCAATCCACCTACCCCCCAGGATGACTAGATGGTCCTCGTCGATTCCGACGGACGAACCCACACATTATAGACGTTCATGTTGTTATAGTTGTTATTGTTATTTCTTGTTGTGTTCTTCTTCTTATCATTATTATTAGCATTATTATTGTTTGTTGTTGTTCTCCTTTTTCTTCATCTTACTATCGTTGCTTTTGTTGTTGTTACTTATTCTTGTCGTTTTTACGTTTCTATGCTCCCGTTGCTGTTAGTATTGCCGAAGTCAATAGTTATCCTTAGTTATGGTCAGAGTTAGAGTAAAGTACTTACCCGAGTACTGAATCCTGACAGCATAATTATGTGGGTGCAGCCGCAGCCAGTCTCCTCAAAACACAAAGCACAATACACACTGCAGAACTGCACACTCTTCTCAGCACTACCAGAAACATATTGGCCCAAACCCACCAACCTGAACGTCAAACTCTATGGTGCTCTGCCAGAACTGCAGAAAACCGTAGATTTTCTTAAAAGAACAAACCTGCAGATTTCGATCTGGTGAACGCAAGAAGGAGAAGAAGACAAAAGCAATACTAATTATAAAAAATAATCTACATTGTAAATAAATAACATAATAGTAGACAGTTTAGAACATCTGCCTGGCATATTATTGTATGGATTAGTAAAAACTCATTTTCAACCGTTTCAGATGTCAACGAATGTCACCATCCAAGCCCCTGTCAACAGATCTGTTACAATGTTCCGGGTTCCTTTACTTGTGCCTGTCACCATGGTTTCACTGTACACCCTCATAATCCCAAGTATTGTGAGCCAATCCCCATCAAGGGTAAGAAATGAACATTGGTTCACATGTATTGAGTGCCCTAACTTGACTTACACATGTGCCACGAATGAATTTAAACATACTTGATTAAACTAGCACTGGACAAAATATAAAGCCTTTGCAGTGTTGAGTTTTGGCACCATCACCTGTTCGATATAATGATTAAGATGGGATTCCCGAAACACCTTGTGACCCTCATCGCTGCACTATACCACGAACAAAAGGCAACGATTAGATGGAACAATGAGAACTGTCCATATTTCAACATTGAGAAAGGAGTCAGACAGGGTTGCATACTTTCACCTCATCTTTTCAATATTTATACTGAGCAGATCATGAGAAACGCAGACATAGAAAATATGGGAATAAAGATCGGAGGCCGAAACATCACAAACCTTCGCTACGCTGATGACACAGCTCTTATTTCAGATAACATCACCAGCATGAAAAGAGTGTTGCACAGAGTGGATGAAGCGGGCAAGACAGCAGGCCTACACCTAAATGCTAAGAAAACGAAAGTCATGCATACTGGAACAGGGCACCATGAACACCAGGAGATACTAGTAAACAAAACAGCACTAGAAAAAGTGACTGATTTCAAATACCTAGGATCACATAAATCGCAAGATGGAAGCTGCTCAAAGGACATAAAAACAAGGATAGGAATGGCAAAACACAAAATGGTTCAACTAAACAACATTTGGAAGGATAGAGGCACACCAACGGACCTCAAAGTGAACATACTTAAGTGCTTGATCTGGCCAGTCCTACTATATGGTTGTGAAGCCTGGACACTCAAAAAGGCAGACATAACAAGATTGGAGGCAGCTGAAATGTGGCTTTACAGAAGGCTACTCAGAATAAGTTGGACAGTAAGGAGAACAAATACAAGCATCTTAGAACAGCTTGGCACCACCAGAAGAATAACACCTGAAATAAATAAAAGAAGACTTGCATACATCGGCCACGCGGCCCGAAACAAAAGCACGGCCCTTATGATATCAATCCTTCAAGGAAAGACAGAAACAAAGAGAAAACAAGGAAGACCACCCATTACATATCACGATAACATCAAGAAAGTCAGCCAGCTGGAAATAAGTGAACTAACTAGGAAAGCTAAGGACAGGATTGGGTGGAGGAGATTTTGTCGTGACATCCACTGTAGCAGCTAACATCGATGACGATGAAGCCGACAGGTGACAGGTGACCTGTGAGAGCAGCACTTTCGTGCCAATAACATCCATGTGATTTTATATGCCTACGCTTTTTTCCGTTTCCAAGTGCTACTAGTACTTAGTTTCGTTCTTTGTATAGATAACTTGTTACATCACTTATTCACTTCACTGGGGTCTCAAGGTTTCTCCACCCGTGACGCAACAGCTGAAATGTTGAAAGTCCTGAATCAAAGTTTCTCCACCCGTGACGTAACAGCTGAAATGTTGAAAGTCCTGGATCAAGGTTTCACCACCCGTGACGTAACAGCTGAAATGTTGAAAGTCCTGAATCAAAGTTTCTCCACCCGTGACGTAACAGCTGAAATATTGAAAGTCCTGAATCAAGGTTTCTCCACCCGTGACGTAACAGCTGAAATGTTGAAAGTCCTGAATCAAAGTTTCTCCACCCGTGACGTAACAGCTGAAATGTTGAAAGTCCTGAATCAAGGTTTCTCCACCCAAGTATCGATATACCGTGTTGGTTGATACTCGATTATACTCGATTATATATTTCTCCTTTTCGACATATAAATAACTATTGAAAAATAGTTTATAATATGTGACGGGTTAGGGTTAGGATTAGGGTGACAGTCCCCAGCCCGTAACACAGAGGGAAAATATTTTGTATTCATTCACATTCACTTACTTATTCTTGAGATATAATAAATATTCGATTCGATTCTTTGGGTGGAGAACTGTTACAGTATTTTTGATGACGCAACCGAGAACAATGGACGGGTGGAGAAACCTTATGCACCCCTTTCACTCTGGGCCTTCTTTACAATTAAGCGAACAATGGTCAGTGGCCGGTTTAATGCAATAATGAAACAAAAATATAAATCGATAAATAAGCAAATACCATGAATTAATAAGTAGATACATAAATGAATCAATAAATAAATTTAAAAATATGAATAGAGAAAGTAGCTTTTTACAAAAGGACGTCGGCATATTTAGCCTCGCTGATTCAAGACTTGGGCATTTTTTTGTGAGCTAAATTTGATCGAAATGAAATTTAGGCTCCAAAGAAAACATACTTTGGCACATTATTTGTTTCCAATATTCAAACAGGAACCCATAATACCGCGGAACAGTTTCAAATTTCGGAAAATGTGTCTTAAGTAATTTCAGCACTGGGATATTAAATTTTTTCCAATGACAATTAACTAGTCTAGTCCTCAGCCTCCGCTATTTTTTACGGAAAATGACGTATGAGAAAGTAAAATACTCTTTGCCTCGGTCTACTTGTCCATAGCATCCGCTCCTGTCCGCTCCTCACTGTCAAGAACAGATTTAATTCATAAATGTTTCCACTGACTAAATTTTTGTGAGAGAGCAGTGAGTAATTTTTACAAACGTAATTATTGTGCGAGCCAGCATAACTTGGTCTCGTGGGCAATTTGTTTTGAACAGTTTTTTTTATAATAGATAGACAGAAGGTGTGGGGAAGGATAGACGGACAGCGTAGGTGTGCATGACTGAGCACTTGTTGTATCTCGTGTTTTGAACTAGGGTTAGTAAAGAGGGAAGGGGTGAGTAGGAATTAAATGTTATTGAGACGTCTGTTGACGTACAGAAAATACCGTGATCCAGAGTAAAAGCTCGGGGTTTTGAACATGTTAAGAATTTATTGCTATAAAATTACATTATATTGTATGAAGTAATCCGACCTTTGATGTCGACCCAAGGTCGTTGCGTAGGGCTGTTACTTAAAATAACTCAGTTCGGCAGCTGAGCTAGAAGTGGTTGCACCAATCACAATCCAGGAATTAGACGGTAAGCTGCAGATGCAGTCCAGTATTTAAGGCCATACAGAACTTAGTTCTGGGCCACATGTAGACAATCCATTTACGAGGTGGTCGGCGATAGTCCTCAGCCAGATGAGAGACATAGAGACGCAGTTGAGCAGTCCATTGTGAGGAGCCTGATTTAAAGCTCCAGAGCCTAAGCTACTTGGTTTGATATAAAACCACAGCGTTTACATCCAGCGCTCTCACTCCCAGTGAGGGCCGCATGGTGAGAGTCCATACTAATTTGTAATGATGAAAGTGAACCGTTCTACTTACTTTTGAAGACAGTTTCAGAGCTACCGCCAGACAACGCATGGTTGTACAAGCATTCTCCATGGCGTGTCTAGAGGAAATGTCCATATCATAACATGTCTCATTGAATTAATAGAATTTAAACTGTTATATCCGTCGCCACGTGCGCGGATTCTTTTTGCCATATAACTCATATGACCGGCAAGTAGTTAGATTGAATACGTTAGTCTTTATAAAAGCTGTAGTTCCATTAGTTAGATTCAGTTGCCTTTGAATTGATATTTATATTTATAATTATATTTGTTACATTAATTCCTGTAATTAAACTGCCCTACAGTTCTGCTAAAATTGAAAGCAATTGATTTATTTAGTTTTTAGAGTGCAAGTATTTATTTTTGTGTTCGTCGATTGTGGGAGCGGACCTCGAAAGAGTGTCAGTCGAAATATCCCCATGTAACCCACATCGCGACACTCACCGCTATAGAGGTAAAGAGAGTTTTTCATAGTACGTTATTTTTCCGTAAAAATATCGGAGCGGATGCTGTGGACAACACCACAAGTATTTTGACGTGTGTCAATGGGTTATGCGGTGACAACTGACATCTATAAGGTTTCATGACTGTGTCCCCACTCCAAGCCCCACCCCTCATTTTAGTGTTTTGTCTCTGACCAACCAGATCATAAGTGCGCTAGGGAGGGGGACGTAGGATTTGTGGTCCTGTCCAGACGTCCCCTGGGTCAAGGCAACGTCAGGAAGATTAAGAAATTTGCGGAAGCGTTGGCCGAGCACTTTGAGAAAGGCAACTTGCAGGTGCAAGGTCTGCAACGTTATAGCAAGTCGCAGCTCTACAAGGTGAGTACTGGCTGCTTAATGAAATATACATTTTGAGGCAGATGCAATGGCTGAACGGTAGTGCCGGGCAACGATTTGCTTTTGGGTGATCAGGATTTTTGGATCATCCATTTCTAAATTATCTTGGTATCCAGATCACGACCTTGGATCTCGTTTGTTCTATCTCCAGTTTCTTTTTTTTTTTTAATGTAGATCTTTTTTAGTGTGTTGAAGTGGTATACCAGATGCACACTTTGACACTTGCGTTGTGGTATGGGCCGGATTAACACCTTTAGAGGCCGTAAGCACTGAAGATTTTTGGTGCCCCCCCCCCCCAACAATACTGTATATGTAATTCAAAATGTAAACAAAAATAAACCATAAAATGGAATTTTGTAAATTTTTTAAAATTTGTCTTTTTGGGGGTGGGGGGGGGGGGTTGTGGACCCTGGTTCAGCAGCACCATTTGTAGTTTAATACCATTACGGTCCATGGTAAATCCTGCAATGAAAAAAATAATGTCTGTGGTGCATTAACTACAAAACTACTTCAAAAGCAATTTCAGATGAGGGTCCATGTTTTTTTGTCTGGTCGGGTCTGTTGTCAACTTTACACGTGCCTGTGGGGAATTCATAGAGTTGCTAATGTTCTTTTTGTTCTTTGTGCTTGTTGTATCCTACATCATCCCCAGCTCAGGTACCCCGGCTTCCTCTCTTTTCTCTTTCTCTCTTCTTCTCCTTCACTCTTCCCCTGTCATTCTCTCTTTTCTCTTACTCTCTTCTTCTCCTTCACTCTTCCCCTGTCATTCTCTCTTTTCTCTTTCTCTCTTCTTCTCCTTCACTCTTCCCCTGTCATTCTCTCTTTTCTCTTTCTCTCTTCTTCTCCTTCACTCTTCCCCTGTCATTCTCTTTTTTCTCTTTCTCTCTTCTTCTCCTTCACTCTTCCCCTGTCATTCTCTCTTTTCTCTTACTCTCTTCTTCTCCTTCACTCTTCCCCTGTCATTCTCTTTTTTCTCTTTCTCTCTTCTTCTCCTTCACTCTTCCCCTGTCATTCTCTTTTTTCTCTTACTCTCTTCTTCTCCTTCACTCTTCCCCTGTCATTCTCTTTTTTCTCTTACTCTCTTCTTCTCCTTCACTCTTCCCCTGTCATTCTCTTTTTTCTCTTACTCTCTTCTTCTCCTTCACTCTTCCCCTGTCATTCTCTTTTTTCTCTTTCTCTCTCCCCCTCCCTCCCTCCCTGTTTCTGTGTCTGTCTACCTTTATCTCCTTCACTCTTTCTCTTTCTCTCCTCGCTCTCTCATTCTGCCTCTCCTTCCTCTCTCCGTCTGTCTATGTCTCTCTGTCTGTCTGTCTGCCTGTCCGTCTGTCTGTCTGTCTGTCTGTCTGTCTGTCTGTCTGTCTGTCTGTCTCTCTCTCTCTCTCCAATCATCCCCCCTCACCCCCCAAAAAAATCCAAACTCTATTTCTGAATCTCACTTCATGTCTGCCAGGGCCCGGTTGGAATCTACTACGTCCTGAGCCAACTGCACCGTATATTTCAAGACAATCGGCCGTACATACCGGACATAGTCATCATCATTACTGACAACCGCCTGAGCCATTCGTACAAGAGTAAGTAGTCAAGGGTGCCCAATTCCACGGTGAAGAATCAGCATCCATTACCTTAATGTAAACTGGGTGTTCCTTGCTGATTTCGACCGGTTCATTCCTGGCCACAGTTAAGATGGCTCTGCTTGGTAGGGCACTGAATAACACTCAGTCAAAACACGTTTTCGTGGAATGAAATGCGTGTGTGTGTGTAGGACAGAGAGAGAGAGAGAGAGAGGGGTGGGGGGAGAGAAAAGGAGAGGAGAGAAGAGGGTGGGTAAAAGAAAGAGAAAATACAGAGAGAGAAAGAAAGAGAACGAGATGGAAAAAGGGAGAAAGAGAGAAAACACCCAGAGAGAGAAAGAACAGAGAAGAAAGAGAGAGTGGGAAAGGGTTAGAGAGAAAGAGAAAGAACGTGAAACAAAGAGTGGGCAAGAGAAAAGGGAGAGGGGAGAAAGAGGGAGAGAGAGAGAGAGACAGAGAGAGACAGACAGACAGAACAGAGAAGAGAGAGGAGGAAAGAAAGAGAGAGAGAGAGTGAGAAAGAACGTGAAACAAAGAGGGAGAGGGAGAGAAAGAAGGAGAGAGAGAAAGAAATCGAGAGGTGTTTGAGTTAGATAAAGACTCTGATGCTGAATTTTTGTGAATCTGTAGCGGTCCCTGTCGTGGAGCACTTCCAGAAAGCTGAGGTGTTCTGTATCATTGTGGGTCGGTACTTCCGTCCTGGAACCGTCCTGGAGCAGGCCTGTCAAACACACCGCATCTTTCACGTGATGGGCTATGCCGAACTGGTGCAAATTGCCTGGATTGTCGCTCATAACATCTGCAATGGTGAGCCACTTGTGGTTTATTCCAGTGAATCACAAAAGAAATATCAAAGCGGATAGGTGGCCCCCGGGGTGTACCTAGCGAAATACAGGCATTTTAGGATAGGTGGACCCCGGACCAATGAAAAGCTGTCTTTCATCGCCAAGTTAGGCTAGGGTAAGAAAACAAACATTCGAATGGCGGCATGGCTTGCGATAGATCTAGATCTATCTAGATCTACATGTTTTGTTGGAACTGGGGGGGGGGGGGGTGGGGGGGCGTGAGGGTGGGGCGTGAGGGTCTAGTCAGTTTGTAGTCAGATTGACTAATCTGGCGAAATGGGCCTGGGTTAGCCATTCGCGATCGATGTACACACAAGGAGGCCTACGTTGGCTGAGGTCATACCTCCGCGGTGCGGCGGTTGAGTGAGTGGACTTGAATGCCAAGTTTCTGTTACCACCAGATAAGTACTCATGACTGGAATTTGTTGCTGAATTACAACAGAATTTTTCTTTTTGCAACATCACTCTTACGGAATACACCACTTCCAAGAACTACTATCCTATAACATTTCACTACAATGAACCCAGCCCGGGGTCCAGCTACTTATTAAGCCTACTTATTTCGCTAGGTCCACCCCGGGGTCCACCTATCCTCTACCAAGAAATATCAGTGTCAAGCATACATCACTTAGTCTGCTCCTCGCTTTGCCAGGGATAAACCTGCTGCCGCCCCCTCGACCCAACCTCTCTTCCCCCTCTTCCTTTCTCCTCTTCTTCCTTCTCCTCCCCTCCCCCCCCCCCTTCCCTTGACGACCTTCCTTCTGGTTTTAGTGGCCTAAAAAGTTCATTCTTTTAATTTTTTTTTTAATATAGACCAAAGTACAAGCATTTGTAACTGTAAATGCCGCTCTGTCTGTCTGTCTGTCTATCTATCTATCTATCTATCTATCTATCTATCTATCTATCTATCTATCTATCTATCTATCTATCTGTCTATCTATCTATCTATCTATCTATCTATCTATTTATCTATCTATGTATCTTTCTGTGTATCTATCTATGTATCTTTCTGTGTATCTATCTATCTATCTATCTATCTATCTATCTATCTATCTATCTATCTATCTATCTATCTATCTATCTATCGATCTATCTGTCTATCTATCTATCTATCTATCTGTCTATCTATCTATCTATCTATCTGTCTATCTATCTATCTATCTGTTTATCTATCTATCTATCTATCTATCTATCTGTCTATCTATCTATCTATCTATCTATCTATCTATCTATCTATCTATCTATCTATTTATCTATCTATCTATCTATCTATCTACATCAGTCCCAATAACTTTCTCTTCCGCAGTCTTTCTCTCCCACCACCGTAATTTTTTTTAGCTCTTTGCAAAATTTATCTTTCCAATAATGGTCTTATTCAATGCTTATGCTGACGTGTACCTCTAAGCTCTTCATTTGTCTCTCCTCTCAGCCAGCGGAGGATACCCTGGGTAAATCAAACATCACTGTGCGTCTTTGTTTGTTGGTGTATGTTGTTGTTGTGATTGTCTTGTTGGTGTTGATGTTGATGTTAGCGATGATGATGATGTTGGTGTTGAGGTTAGTGGTGATGATGATGTTGATGTTGAGGTTAGTGATGATGATGATGTTGATGTTGAGGTTGGTGGTGATGATGATGTTGGTGTTGAGGTTGGTGATGATGACGATGTTGGTGTTGAGGTTGGTGATGATGATGATGTTGGTGTTGAGGTAGGTGATGATGATGATGTTGATGTTGAGGTTAGTGATGATGATAATGTTAATGTTGAGGTTAGTGATGACAATGATGTTGATGTTGAGGTTAGTGATGATGATGATGTTGATGTTGAGGTTAGTGATGACGATGATGTCGAAGTTGTGGTTGGTGATGATGATGTTGGTGATGATGATGTTGGTGATGATGATGTTGGTGATGATGATGATAAGATCAGATAAGCTAAGAATCACTTTACTCTCACATGAGAGAAATTCATTTTCACAGAGCGTATAGGAGCACATACTGTACATGATATACATGACGTGATGATGATGATGATGTTGATTGTGACAAGATAAAATAAAAATCACTTTATTATCCCATGAGAGAAATTCATTTTCACAGAGCATTTGGGAGCACATACATGGTATACACATCATGATGATGAAGAGGATGATAATGATGATGATTTTGTTTACACTTCTAGGCTTATTGGTATAATGATCTCCTTCCCTAAGTTTCCGTTTCCTCACTTGTTGTTGTTATTTCTGTGTGTGTGGGAGGGGGAGGGTGGGGGGGGGGGGGGTTGTTGATGTTTTCTCTACGGCATTTCAACTGTTCCTTATCAATATTCTTTGTTTGCAATTGTTTGTACTCTGAGAATTCGGGGTTTTGTACAAAATCAGAATGATCAGCTTACAACAAAATAGGACTAAACTAAAGGAAAAAGAAAAGCGTGTTCGACGTAGATAAAAAGTTTAGCCTATGAATGCTTACTTCATTTAGGCTTGAGTACGGACGTGGGTAGAGAACAGAATCCATGGACGATGGTCAACATTGGTGGAGACAGTGTGCGTGGCAAACATAGAGCTGAAGGTTGCCTTGAGCGAGGAACAGGGTCGAACTTGATTGTTATTGGTTGCCATCGCTGGAAGGAAACAGGAAATAAAATTTCGTTCATTATGATAAACTGTTTTGATAATTTATTAATGTTGGTTTTTTTTTGGTGTTTTGTACACTTCTTTAATCCCATTTTGGAAATTTGCCCATGTGTCATTGCAGCCCAGTTACAAGTGGGGCAGACACGTCGTCGCCACAGTGCAGCGAAAGTCGGCTTTTAAAATAAAAAATAATGTGTCTCTGTGTGAGTGTGTGCGCGCGTGCGTGTACTGTGTTAGAGAATTTAGGACAATGGAATGTGTGTATATGAGTCTCACAAGTATGTCAGCTTATCTGACTTCCTCATCCCTTTTCAAGAAAGAAAACCAGTTTGTCTGTCTATCTGTCTCTCTCTCTCTCTCTCTCTCTCTCTCTCTCTCTCTCTCTCTCTCACTCTCTCTCTCTCTCTCTCTCTCTCGCTCTCTCTCTCTCTTTCCCCTCTCTTTCACTCTTTTTCTTTCATTCTCTATCTCTCTCTATCTCTCTCTCACTCATTCTCTCTCACACTCTTTTTCTTTCTTACTCTCTCTCTCTCTCTCTCTCTCTGCCTCTTTCTCTCCCTCCTCTCTCTTTTCTCTCTCTCTCTCTCTCTCTCTCTCCCTTTCCCTCTGTCCCTCTCAATCAGTGTTTCTCAAGGTGGGGGCCCGGCAATGTTTGGGTGGGATATGGGACCTCAGAGTGGGGTGTTGGGCCTCAGAGTGAGGTGTGGGACCTCAGAGTGAGGTGTGGGACCTCAGAGTGGGGGTGTGGGACCTCAGAGTGAGGTGTGGGACCTCGGAGTGGGGTGTGGGATCTCAAAGTGGGGTGTGGGACCTCAGAGTGAGGTGTGGGACAGAGTGGGGTGTGGGATCTCAGAGTGGGGTGTGGGACCTCAGAGTGGGGTGTGGGACTTCAGTGTGGGGTGTGGGACCTCAGAGTGGGGTGTGGGACCTCAGAGCTGGGTGTGGGACTTCAGTGTGGGGTGTGGGACTTCAGTGTGGGGTGTGGGACCTCATAGTGGGGTGTGGGAACTCAGAGTGGGGTGTGGGACCTCAGAGTGAGGTGTGGGACCTCAGAGTGGGATGTGGGATCTCAGAGTGGGGTGTGGGACCTCAGAGTGAGGTGTGGGACCTCAGAGTGGGGTGTGGGACCTCAGAGTGGGGTGTGGGATCTCAGAGTGGGGTGTGGGATCTCAGAGTGGGGTGTGGGACCTCAGAGTGGGTGTGGGACCTCAGAGTGGGGTGTGGGATCTCAGAGTGGGGTGTGGGATCTCAGAGTGGGGTGTGGGACCTCAGAGTGGGGTGTGGGACCTCAGAGTGAGGTGTGGGACCTCAGAGTGGGGTGTGGGATTTCAGAGTGAGGTGTGGGATCTCAAAGTGGGGTGTGGGACCTCAGAGTGGGGTGTGGGACCTCAGAGTGGGGTGTGGGATCTCAGAGTGGGGTGTGGGATCTCAGAGTGGGGTGTGGGACCTCAGAGTGGGTGTGGGACCTCAGAGTGGGGTGTGGGATCTCAGAGTGGGGTGTGGGATCTCAGAGTGGGGTGTGGGACCTCAGAGTGGGGTGTGGGACCTCAGAGTGGGGTGTGGGACCTCAGAGTGGGGTGTGGGATCTCAGAGTGGGGTGTGGGATCTCAGAGTGGGGTGTGGGACCTCAGTGTGGGGTGTGGGATCTCAGAGTGAGGTGTGGGATCTCAAAGTGGGGTGTGGGACCTCAGAGTGGGGTGTCGGACCTCAGAATGGGGTGTGGGATCTCAGAGTGGGGTGTGGGATCTCAGAGTGGGGTGTGGGACCTCAGAGTGGGTGTGGGACCTCAGAGTGGGGTGTGGGATCTCAGAGTGGGGTGTGGGACCTCAGAGTGGGGTGTGGGACCTCAGAGTGGGGTGTGGGACCTCAGAGCTGGGTGTGGGACTTCAGTGTGGGGTGTGGGACTTCAGTGTGGGGTGTGGGACCTCATAGTGGGGTGTGGGAACTCAGAGTGGGGTGTGGGACCTCAGAGTGAGGTGTGGGACCTCAGAGTGGGATGTGGGATCTCAGAGTGGGGTGTGGGACCTCAGAGTGAGGTGTGGGACCTCAGAGTGGGGTGTGGGACCTCAGAGTGGGGTGTGGGATCTCAGAGTGGGGTGTGGGATCTCAGAGTGGGGTGTGGGACCTCAGAGTGGGTGTGGGACCTCAGAGTGGGGTGTGGGATCTCAGAGTGGGGTGTGGGATCTCAGAGTGGGGTGTGGGACCTCAGAGTGGGGTGTGGGATTTCAGAGTGAGGTGTGGGATCTCAAAGTGGGGTGTGGGACCTCAGAGTGGGGTGTGGGACCTCAGAGTGGGGTGTGGGATCTCAGAGTGGGGTGTGGGATCTCAGAGTGGGGTGTGGGACCTCAGAGTGGGTGTGGGACCTCAGAGTGGGGTGTGGGATCTCAGAGTGGGGTGTGGGATCTCAGAGTGGGGTGTGGGACCTCAGAGTGGGGTGTGGGACCTCAGAGTGGGGTGTGGGACCTCAGAGTGGGGTGTGGGATCTCAGAGTGGGGTGTGGGATCTCAGAGTGGGGTGTGGGACCTCAGTGTGGGGTGTGGGATCTCAGAGTGAGGTGTGGGATCTCAAAGTGGGGTGTGGGACCTCAGAGTGGGGTGTCGGACCTCAGAGTGGGGTGTGGGATCTCAGAGTGGGGTGTGGGATCTCAGAGTGGGGTGTGGGACCTCAGAGTGGGTGTGGGACCTCAGAGTGGGGTGTGGGATCTCAGAGTGGGGTGTGGGACCTCAGAGTGGGGTGTGGGATCTCAGAGTGGGGTGTGGGACCTCAGTGTGGGGTGTGGGATCTCAGAGTGGGGTGTGGGATCTCAGAGTGAGGTGTGGGATCTCAAAGTGGGGTGTGGGACCTCAGAGTGGGGTGTGGGACCTCAGAGTGGGGTGTGGGATCTCAGAGTGGGGTGTGGGACCTCAGAGTGGGGTGTGGGACCTCAGAGTGAGGTGTGGGACCTCAGAGTGGGGTGTGGGACCTCAGATTGAGGTGTGGGACCTCACAGTGGGGTGTGGGAACTCAGAGTGGGGTGTGGGACCTCAGAGTGAGGTGTGGGACCTCAGAGTGGGGTGTGGGACCTCAGAGTGGGCTGTGGGACCTCAGAGTGGGCTGTGGGACCTCAGAGTGAGGTGTGGGACCTCAGTGTGGGGTGTAGGGATTATTCATATAAATGTGAATGTCATAGAACCCTGGGTATCACGAAACATGGTGATTTGAGGCTAAAAGTGGCAAACATGATCTCTGGAATGAAACAAATCTGCAGTCAGCGTAAAGAGCAAGGCTCCCATTGAAGTAAGAAAGAAGTGAATAGAACCTGCAGTCACAGTTTTTAATTAAAACTCCTTTTTGATGTATATACGAACCAAGGACTACTGTATGAAAGGACGCGCACGGCCGATCTTCTGACATCGCTAGCGAAGGCCATTGCATTGACCCAGTTTCTGATGAATAGTCTATTTTTAGACCGAACGCAATATTGCGCTTTAGCGTAGTAATCTAGACTAATAATAAAATGCGATGAAGTTTATGTCAATTAAGTAAGTAAACACATTTTCCATACGATTTGTTGGCATTAATTTACTTAGTGAATATCCAACACGCCAAAACTTTTATTTTTAGGCCTAGATCTAGTGCAGAAAGCTTGCACTCTTTTTCTCCCGGATATTTACGTTACCGGAACAAGTGCTTTGGTTGCGTGGGAAAATATAAACATTGAAACAGACATGTGAAACAATGTGATACTGGTGGATATTTTTTGCAATTGTGGGATTTATATTCTTTCAAAATGCCAAATAAGTGTGGTGTTGTGAACTGCATAGGCAACTACAACGAATCTAACAAATGCCGTGTGTTTAAACTACCTAAAGACGAACAAGAAAAACAGAAATGGTTGAACGCTCTCCCCCCACGTGAGGATTTCGTTGTCGACCCAACAAAATTTTTTATATGTGAGAGACATTGGCCAGCGGATACACCTATGGTCAAGATACCAGGTGGACATACTCGGCCTGTGTTGCCACCAAGTATTTTTAATGTTCCTTCTTCTTGTTTGCCAACACCAAAACCAGCACCACGCGAGCCTAAAGCTGAGGATCAACAGCTGAACTATTTCATCAAGAAAGACAGAATCACTTCGTTTTCTGAGTTTTCTCCTGACAAAGAGTTGTTAAAAAAGTATGAAAAGCTTCTCATATCTCGTCCAGAAGACAAATTTGTGTGTATTTTCATGGTGAAAGATTACAGAGAGAGTTTCTTGTCAATAATTGTTCACAACAAATCTGCTTTGTGTTCATCTCTTACTCTTTCTGCTTTCAAGAATGGGATTAACGTGTCTTTGGGTAAAATCTTAAGTCCAAACACTGGTCTGTCATCCTACACACAATTCTTTGAGGCTGTGCACTCAGCGATTAACTATGACCTTCTTGTGGATGGTGTTGTTAAAAAAGTGGCAACGACTCTTCAACAAGTTCAAGCCTAAGAGTCGCTTGAAGCTGCCAAAGGCAAGAAACTCAAATTTCTTACAAGACAGCTTCAACTCATATATGACAAGGCATTCTCGGTGGCAGATTACTGCTTTGCAATTGAATCTTTCCCTCACTGTAATTACCATCAACTGCGTGACTTTCTTGTTCTCCCAAGTAGACGAAAGCTGCAGTCTATGATCTCTTCTACAGATGTTGTCCAAGTACTGGAGAAAACATTTCAGACAGCAAAGAATGCTCAGCAGAAACATTGTTTTTTGTTAGTCGATGAAGTGAAAATTCGCCAAAAAGTCGACTTTTCAGGGGATGTTCTCAATGGCATGTCAAAAAATGACCCAGACTCCAAGGCAAGCTCTATGTTATGTGTCATGATGAAATGTTTGCATGGTGGACCTAGTGTTATGGTATCTGTTACCCCTGTTCACAACCTAACAGCTGCCTACCAATTCACTGTTGTCAAGAAAGCTGCTGCTGTTGTTGAGAAGACAGGTGGGGTTGTTTTAGGGTCCATGACTGACGATCATAAAATCAATCAGCAATACTGCAAATTATTCACAAGAAGAACCGACTTTGAGACTGTACATCCTTTGAATCATCAGCGAGCTTGGTATTTGTTGTACGATTCAGTTCACTTGCTGAAGTATGAAAAAAAGTATGAAAAGCTTCTCATATCTCGTCCAGAAGAGAAATAGCGTTTTCACCATGAAAACGCTATTTATTGTCAAGCGAAGTAAAAGACTTCATCCAAGAAGTTTCAAGGGGTTGTTTGACTGTCCCACATGTGTGCACATATGAGTTCGTAAGGGCTGGTTTGTGCTTTGTGAAGAAATCCAAACATAAAGCATGCTGCCGTCAAAGACTTGTCAACATTCTTCTCACCATGAACACCTACTATGGTTTTGGATTATTTTCTAAACATCTGCTGCGACGCCTGGCAAAATAAATGTTCTTCCGCATGGGATTCATAATTTGGAAAAGGACCATCAAAGAAATTCAGCTCTGTACCAGACCTCCATCAAGAAGGCACGGCTCGCTGATTAATTTGGGCTGCAACATGGTGAGTTATTTTTCGTTTCTGTATACAGAGGAACCATTGCTATAAGACTACAGAAATGGTCCTAATTCATGGAATGGGCTATAATTAAGGTGGTTAAAAAGAATCCAATAGAAAAGGTTGATTTCAAGGTCAAATTGCATGTGTTATTACATACTGAGGTCTTATGCCAGAGGTTCTACTGTATGGTATCGTCATTAACTGTGGTAAAACTGCTTTATTTAATGAGATTATGTTTGGATGCAACATTGGTTACAATTGGTTAGACTTAGGTGTCATAATAAGGCTGTAGGTGTCAATAATCAAATGGCCTTCGCTAGCGATGTCAGAAGATCGGCTGTGCGCGTCCTTTCATACAATAGTCCTTGATACGAACTAAATTTATAAATGTTGTTTTTTTTTCATCTCTTTGTGTATACTGTGTACTAACTTTGTCTGGTCACGGTGAGCGGACAGCAGTGAGGAGTGATAGAAAAATAGTTGAGAAACACTGCTCTAAATCTATCTATCTATTCATCTCCCGCCTCCTTTCATTCGATTTGAGGTCTTTATTTTAGGAGGTTCGCTGCCCTTGGCATTTACACCTCACTTTACTTGTTTTATTATTTCTTGTTCTGGCGGGTGGGGGGGGGGGGGGGGAGATGATATGGATAAATTTTAATCAATTAATTTCAATTTTGCCCGGGCAGGGGCCTTTCTGCCTGCTCTTTACGATTTCCAACTGCCAAGGTATCTTTAACGTGCGCAACGTGCACACGGGCCCTCCGAATTTTTTCGTCCTTATCCGAGAAGACTAGGTACTCGATCCTACCCCCCCCCCCCCTCCAATAGGACCAGGAAATTGAAAATATGAGAAAAATCCAATTTCTAAGAACTACTCGATCCTCCTTTCATTCTCTCTCTCAGCTGGCATTTAAATAGGTCAGTGGAAAAGAGATGGCGTGTTGGTGTGACTTGACCACTTTAGTGCTTAATGTTAAAGTGTTTGAGTTTTGTTGGTGGGCTGGTCGGTTTTTACTGGGAGTGTCACTGACTGTGCTTTCAATACATTATTTTTCCAACGGCTTGTCATGTCATAGGACTGTTATAATCTAAACTCATGCAGGAGCAAACATTCAACATAACTGGCGTATTGCTCTGCCAATTTCCTAGACTTCATTTTTAAACTGATTTCAACACGGTCCTGCCAATTAATTAACCCCGTTATCTCCCCTTGTTTGTAGGATTGAGAAGGGAAATAATCGTCTCTAGGTGTCATTGTAAAGTTTCTATTGATTATTTCCCTTTAATCAACTGGTGATGTTGCGTTATCAAATGTCACATTTGGGAGATTTTGTACTACATCCATGGGGTGAACATTTCTTCGTTGTCTCCACAGTGTTCATCATCTACTCTTGTCAGCAAAATCGTTACAACGAACGGTATTCCTAAACACAGGCAAATATCCATCAAAATATTCCCAACGCTATTATTTGAAGTCTTAAATGCCAGGAAGACTGTGGAAGTGTCACAGATCACCAATCTATCCAGACTGAATCATCGTACAATAGCCTACTTGACCTTCGCCGCATGTCGTGGGTCGAATGGACCCAGAAACAAATAAAAACGTTTATAATTATTTCATTTCATAGACTTTTTTCATGCAATTCCAATTATTCCTCAAAGACGTCACTGCCCATTTGCTCGTAGTTTTAAAGAGTTTAAAATATGCACGTACATGCTCACCAACGCACGTGCGTTTTTATGAAACATTTTCATTGGATTGATCTTATGGGATGCTTTCTGGGGACCAGATCCTGAGAAGTTGGGAGGGGGGGGGGCAGACGTTAGCTGAGAACGCTATCAAAATTAATCGTTATTTTAAGCTTTTTTTTAATGATAATGGTGGTGATGGTAGCAGCGGGCTGATATGATGGCGGTGACACGCTGTTGCTGTAGGTGTTGATGAACTGTCACTGTGTCTATCGTGGTTGCTGTACAGATACGGTTTTATTTCTCTGTAAAATTCCTCCGACTGAAATATTTGAGTCAAAATGGTTCTGTGTTGGTTAATTTAGCCAGCAAGACGATAGTATGCTGATGTCCATGTGTACGGAAAGGGAAGAGGCAACAGAATCGTCAAAACCCCTCAAGTAGTGGAGCAGAGGTTTTCTATGTGCAGGTCTGTGATAGCATTGATGAACATGAATGGCACTGAGGAGCAATAATCGTAAAATAACATTGAGCTAATCAGACTCACTGGTTGACAGATACAGATAGAGAGATAAAGAGACAAGCTGACAGACCATTAGACTGACAAACAGACAGACACACAGACGTACAGACAGACACACAGACAGACAGACAGACAGGCAGGCAGACAGGCAGGGATGGAGATAAGCAAATAGATAGATAGATAGATAGATAGATAGGTAGATAGATAGATAGATAGATAGATAGATGATTGGATGGACTGATGGATGAACCGGTGGATGGATGGATGGATGGATGGATGGCCAGGTGGATGGGTGGATGGATGGAGGATGGATATGTGGATGGATGGATGGATGGAAGAACGGGTGGATGGATGGACAATTATTTGGATGGGTGGATGAATCGGCAGGTAAAACTTCATAAGTTTACAACTATAGATGCTTTAGCAAAAAACATGTGTTTTCCCTATCTGAAGATAGAGACCGCAGGGTGGGGGGGGGGGGGGGGGTAGATGTATGAATATAAAAGTAAAACTAATGAAACATTGAAATAATATTTATTCTCCAGTTTTCATCAAAGGCGCAACTTTTGATCCTAATTTATTCACTCCAGGATCTTATTCCCACATCAACTGACAGCATTATTTTTCCACCCCCTCTCCCCTTTCTCGCCACCCAGATGTATCCATTCCCCTGTGCGCTCGCTATCTCGGGTGAGAAACCAGTGCAGTGGTGAGCAAAAGAAAAAAAAAACACAAGAAGACTTGGTATGAAGGAGAGTGCTCACGGCCTGGGGAAGGAAGCTGTGATTTGTACATCGTGTTGTGTACTCTTCTCTGGCCTACTCGGGATGTGCGTAGACGGAATAGGCCCTCGGGGGGCGGGGGGCCGGGGGGCGGGTCTTGGGTGTTGAGGGTAAGGGGTGGATGTGGGTCTGAAGTAAGCACGGGAGAACGAACAAAGCAAAAAAATAAACGAAACAAAATGTGGATGTGGGTCGGAAGAAAACAGAAGTGAGAGAGACCAAAAAAAGTGACATTTCATCCTTAAAATCAATGAAGGAATTTCCACTACACCAAGAGAACTAGGATCACATATTGTGTTTTGTCGTTGTTCAAAATTAACAAAAAATGGAAACAATTCATTTTATTTTTGCTTTATTTCTCTCTTCCTGCCTAAGTTATGTGTGCTTGTTTATAATGTTTCGCACATGAATGTATGCAATAGATTGTGCGGGAGGGAGAGAGAAAAGAGAGACAGACAGACCGAGAGCGAGAGAGACAGAGAGAGAGAGAGAGAGGTGAGTTGCAGATGGAGAGAATAAAATTTTCAGCAAAGAGCCCATAACATTTTGGATTAGGCGCTTTATATAAATGATCTTCATACGTAGTATTACTAGATAACAGGAACATGAAAGTAAGACACGACAGAAAGTTGCATGGGTGCGCCTAGCCTAACAGGCAGACGATGAAGGCGAAGAAGAATTTGTCGAATAAGAAGAAGAAGAAGAAATGGAACGGGAAGTTCAAATAGAACGAAAAAGCCAAGTGAAGGGGAGGGGGGGAGGGGGGGGGGGGGGAGTCATGAGTCGCTATTCAAAACAGTGAGACTATCAGAAAGCAGACACGGTGCTGTGCCCTCTTCAGGTCGCTGAAGATTGAATGTCTTTAAAACACCACATTGAAAGTAATTAATTTGTAGTTCGCTCCTAGTGGGATTCGAGCGTGAGATCTCTGGCGTTAGATCTTTACAGGGCCGTCTCAGTACCATTATGGGCCCCTGAGCGAAGTAATAGGCTGCGGCTCGCCCCCCCCCCTCCCTAGTCTACACAACTCCCCAGAAATATGTATGCATGGGGTCCCCTAAAGTCTTGGGGGCCTCTGGGCAACTGCCTTGTATGCCCATGCAATCTTCTGTCTTCTCTTTTAGTTTGCATTGTATCGTTTGGGTGTTATTTCTTAGGCGGGGCTTTGCTACATACAACTTTTTCTTTTTGCCCAATTTTGACGTTCCTGATAGCCCTGCTGCGACCCCACAATTTTTCAGTGGTTTTTATAATATTCCATGCAATTAAGATGGCACCGGGTCATTAACCTGTCAAATATGGACTTCTTGTGGTCACCTGCGAGGTCAAAGAAATGGCTAATTTAGTACTCCAATCTGTTATGTTATATAGTATGTCGTCACCTGCTGTGGTCAATGCAGAAAAGTTCAAAGCTGCGATATATTCCAGTTCAGGTTTTTCCCGGTTCAGACTCGTGACGGAGAATCGCATCGCTCCTCGCGCACAGGCTCGACCAGGCTGTTCATCTGATAGGTCTTTGCCGGGTTTTTTTTTAAGGGAGACAAGGGAGGGAGTGGACGTGGGGGGGGGGGTGGGTGGAGGCTGGGGGGTGTACAACCTGACACTTGGCTGGGCAACAGCGAAAACGCGCCACTGTCACGCACAAGCCAATCAATAACAACAACAGTCTAAACCAATGTGGAACAAAAAAACACACACAAGAAACAGGGAAGGGAAAGGAAACAAAAATTTGACGAAATCTCACGGATCAATATTTCAAGTTCAAGATTTTTGGGGGTCTAATTTGACGAAATCCCACGGATCGATATTTCAAGTTCAAGATTTTTGGGGGTCTAATTTTCTCTCTCTTTCTCTCCTTCTCTCTGACAAATCGATCGATTCTAATATTTGCTCAAATTTCACTATTGTTGATGTGCTGTGGCAGGTGTAACTTCATAAACAACCAATTCTTCCAGAACCATCAGTTGCAAACTGCTAGGGTATTTTATACCACATAAATATAAAAGATTCTGAAATCAAAATGTTTTTTCTTAATATTGCTTTGGTTAAAATTATTCTTGCATATTTTGAGGAAGGAACAGGTATGGTGTGTATTAGAACTTGTACGTGAATTAAGTGAAAGCACTGACTTCGACAACTATAGGTAGAATGCGCATATCCACCATCTTGTCTGTCCGGACCCAATTAAGGCGTCGCGAACCAATCGGTGGCGAGTTCACTACTGTAAACAATGACACGTGTGTATACGCACATGGGAGACGTTCGGTCAATTCTTTCACTTCCTTTCTCTTGTTTACACGGATGGTAGGGAATCGGACCAGTTTGGATACATCCTTTCCACCCCTGACACAACAGTCAACTGCAATGCAACCAGCAGCCATTTTAACTGCTTAGAGACATCTCGAAGTTACACTCATCAGATGATCCACCGGCCGTCTTGTTTGGCGGAAGTACAAAACAAAAACTCTGTGACGTCATGCGCCTTCGACAACTATAATTATGTCTACAGATCGCCACCTTAGATTTTGTTTAGTCCAACTCGACTTTTTGCACAACTGAGAAATTCGACGTTAAAAACTTGCAGCTTTGATATTACGACAAAGAGTTGGGAATTTATTCTGAAACAGCTTGACAAGTGCCACGGCGCATTCTAAACAAGTGTCAAAGTGTGTATTTGTTATACCTCCTCTACATACTAAATGATTTCCAGTTGTTGTTGTTTTGTTGCTGTTGTTTTTCTCCAGGAAATGGAGATAGAACCAACAAAAACTAAAGTCGTCAAATCTAAATCACTGACAGTGTAAATTAGTAACTTCAAAGTAATAGCTAACAATTGTGAAGAGCATCAAAGTTAAAGGAATGGTAGGAGTACCCAGAATGGCCAGTACTCAGGATAGTCTTATAAGCTGAGCCAGAGATAGAATGACGTATCTATTTATCTGTATTTATCTATCTACTTATTCGTTTACAGATCTATTCACTTATTTATTTACCTATTAGCTTATCTATTTATTACTGTATTCATTCATTCATAATTTATTAATATTCAACAGCAAAATCACTGAATCATGCACAGAATGTGCACAGATCAAATCGCATTTCAATCTGAACCCGAAAAGAACAAATGAATTGAAACATTTTGAACAAACAATATTTAATAGTGATAAATTCATATACTCGTCGAGCAAAAACATTAGGTAGATTCAAAACTATTTTTCTATTGGAAACGGCAGTTATTATAATTTATGGCTGATAAAGCCTGTAAGATTGCCAAGGGCCGCAACACTGACGCGGGTTGTCGTCCGTTAAAGACTTCCAGTAGTTTGATTTCCAAGTACGTTTCCTTTTTTTTTTTTTTTCACGTCATTTCCTTTGTGTGCAGCCAAGCATGACCATTTGTTGTTGTTGTTTCACTAAAATGTGCAGCAAAATAAAAACCAGAGCTGCCAAAGTAGCGTGTCACTGAGTAGCCAATAGAATGGGGATTAATGACCACATCCACACTGAGATTTGTGATTCTGGAAAAACCCAACTGTGAAACTACAGCGAGCATTGTGTTGGGGGGGGAGGGGGGAGCAGCTCATTGACAGAATTTCGGAATGAAAACAAATTATTATGGCCTTGTCACAATACCAGTTAGCGCTGGGCGAGAGTGCAGATTTAGAATCGGATATCCAGTTAAACAGATCAATCCAATTAATATTCTGATACAGGCGGATGACCCGATTCTGATTTGCATCAGAAATCTAGATGAGAGGCTCGATCTGTAATGAAATAGTGTGTCTTTCGCCCCGTCTCCGCTTTAATAATTTTAAAAAAAATACTTCAGCTGACCCCACCCCACCCACACACACACACTCACACACGCACAACTTGCCCAAGCACGGACATTCACATTGTCGGTGTGCCTCAAAGGAACTCCTGGAAGAAGAAAAAAACAACAAAGCGAGATCAAAGAGAGTACAGTTAACCTGCCGACCCTCGCTGAAGACAGCGAACTTGTACGCTACAACCATCTTCTCTCCTGGAACCGGATCAAGGGTGGAGACCAGTTTTTCTCAACTAATGGAACATTTTCTATCATTATCCAGATATCCAGATATCTTGAAGTGGATGATCCATGTGTCTGGCTCACACATAAGCAAGACGCTGTCCCTCACTAAAGTCAGTGTGGCTGGGATCATCTCAGAAAGAGTCGGATAACTCACCTTTTGACTGCCCCCTATTGTCAAACTGGTCCAGTGGCAGATGTACCATGAAACTAATAAGGCTTAAGCTTCGGGGGCCCCTAATCCTGGAGGGGGGGGGGATAAAGAAACTTTTTTTTTTAATGAGTGAATTTTGTATGTTGCCCTTTTGTGGCTGGTTGCTAGAGGGCGCCATAACAGTTCAAGCTTCAGGGTCCGAAATTTGTAGGTTCCGCCATTGCACTGGCCTATTAAACGCTTTGTATTTTCTCCAGTTTAATATTACTATGCTTGTTGTTGTACTATTTAGTTTTATAATTATCACGTTCTAACAGTGTAAGTTACGGGATGCAGACAGGAATGTAGCAGGTTTATTACACTAGCATTACTAGATTACTACATCCGAGAAGTTAGGCTGCTGCAGACTGTCCCGAGAAACTGTGTGTCATAGCTCCTCGGACATTCTCAGATGATCGTTGTAGACAATCAGACCTCCCTGTCCGACCTAGAGAGACTTCTAGAAAAACAACAGGGAGGTATCTAACTAAGCCCGGTCGTGTGATTTTTTTTCCGTACGAGCTTTAGCAAATTGAGGAGCGGGGCAGCAACACACCCCCAAACACAGGACAGCTTTAACACATCCCAGGGATTTTCGGTGACGTTCAGAGTTCAGGCACAGTCCAGAGCTTGCAGCACCTATGGCAGTGTTCGATAGGACGAGAAATCCCTTAGCCGATGACCTATGTTTGGGGTAGTGTTGCTGCCACCCACCTGAATTTCCTAAAGCTCGTACGGAAAAAAATCACGCAGCCCGGTCAGACAAAGTCAGATGCTGGCAGACAAATTAGTGCACACCATAATTTCCTGTATTTTCTTAGTAAATCCGGGAAGACCCTGTCATATTAAGCCTGGTCAGACACAGTCAGCTTCAGCCACTATTTCTTTGGTGTACATTTCGCTGGCAGCATCTGACCGTGCCCGAACCGGACTTAGTATGATACCTCCCTTATGCTGAGAGGGCGCCAGTGTAGAGCTGAAGTTCCCTAGGTACATACAAAGAGCTGAGTCAGTTTAGAAACAGATGAAAATTGTTTGTATTCAGAGAAGACCCAATGCAGGTGAGTAAAATTGTGGGCTGGGGCACGTTGTTCAATGCGGGAAGAAAACTGGATATTACAGAGAAATGCGGGCAAATTTGGAGAGACGAGAATGTCGACAACTAGAAAACCCATAGGGCAGAGCATTCTTAACAAATGGGCACACGCGGCAGTTGCACAAGGGCCCCAAGATTTTTTTTTTCTGAATTATAACCTCAATCGCTGTGGGAAAACTCTGGCTATTTTTTTCTTGTGTTAGTTCAACTTTCCACACAGGTGAGATGCTCTGCGCAAGAGGATAGGGAATAGTGGGAGAGGGTAGGGATGGTGGAAGAGGGAAGAGTACAGTAGTGGAGGAGGGCAGGAGCGGTGGAAGAGGGAAGAGTACAGTAGTGGAGGAGGGCAGGAGCGGTGGAAGAGGGAAGAGTACAGTAGTGGAGGAGGGCAGGAGCGGTGGAAGAGGGAAGAGTACAGTAGTGGAGTAGGGTAGGGATGGTGGAAGAGGGAAGAGTACAGTAGTGGAGTAGGGTAGGGATGGTGGAAGAGGGAAGAGTACAGTAGTGGAGTAGGGTAGGGATGGTGGAAGAAGGAAGAGTACAATAGTGGAGTAGGGTAGGGATGGTGGAAGAGGGAAGAGCACAGTAGTGGAGGAGGGCAGGAGCGGTGGAAGAGGGAAGAGTACAGTAGTGGAGTAGGGTAGGGATGGTGGAAGAGGGAAGAGTACAGTAGTGGAGTAGGGTAGGGATGGTGGAAGAGGGAAGAGTACAGTAGTGGAGGAGGGTAGGAGCGGTGGAAGAGGGAAGAGTACAGTAGTGGAGTAGGGTAGGGATGGTGGAAGAGGGAAGAGTACAGTAGTGGAGTAGGGTAGGAGCGGTGGAAGAGGGAAGAGTACAGTAGTGGAGTAGGGTAGGAGCGGTGGAAGAGGGAAGAGTACAGTAGTGGAGGAGGGTAGGAGCGGTGGAAGAGGGAAGAGTACAGTAGTGGAGGAGGGCAGGAGTGGTGGAAGAGGGAAGAGTACAGTAGTGGAGGAGGGCAGGAGCGGTGGAAGAGGGAAGAGTACAGTAGTGGAGGAGGGTAGGAGCGGTGGAAGAGGGAAGAGTACAGTAGTGGAAGAGTGCAGGAGCGGTGGAAGAGGGAAGAGTACAGTAGTGGAGTAGGGTAGGGGTGGTGGAAGAGGGAAGAGTACAGTAGTGGAAGAGTGCAGGAGCGGTGGAAGAGGGAAGAGTACAGTAGTGGAGTAGGGTAGGGGTGGTGGAAGAGGGAAGAGTACAGTAGTGGAAGAGTGCAGGAGCGGTGGAAGAGGGAAGAGTACAGTAGTGGAGGAGGGTAGGGATGGTGGAAGAGGGAAGAGTACAGTAGTGGAGGAGGGCAGGAGCGGTAGAAGAGGGAAGAGTACAGTAGTGGAGTAGGGCAGGAGCGGTGGAAGAGGGAAGAGTACAGTAGTGGAGTAGGGTAGGAGCGGTGGAAGAGGGAAGAGTACAGTAGTGGAGTAGGGTAGGGATGGTGGAAGAGGGAAGAGTACAGTAGTGGAAGAGGGCAGGGGTGTCACGAGTGGAGTGAGCGAGAGTCAAGGATTACGGGGGCATGGAAGTGTAGGATGGACTCACGGGATAGTGAGGCTGCTCACCTGTATTGACTTCTGTTAGTTAGCGTGGAAGCGTGCAAGACGTGAGTAAAGTTGAGGCGTAGTAGAGGCAAAATCTGAATAGTCAGATCACTGCAAGTTAAGAAGTCCAAGGGGACAAACGGGAGAGAGATTGTGTGTTTTCCAGTGATGACTGGTAGGTTGAACTATGATTGATAATTATGATGATTGATGTACTATATTCTCCTATGACCATGATGTAAATAAGTTATATGTGAGGAATGTGAAAGTCATTGATTACTGTGTATAGAGATGTGCGCAATGAGCGATAGATGTAAGTTCGGATCATGGATTCGTAGCGAGTCTGAGTGCTGTGTGGTACGGTAGAGGTGTGTTACCGTAAGAGGTGTGGTGAGTGAAAGGTGGACTACTGTGTGTACGCTTGATAGTTCGTAATGAGTGGTGAAGTGGATAGTAGTTGTATGGTGTTATAGAAATGTAATGTTATTCTTATAGGTGCCGGGGTCGGGCAGAGAAGCCACCTGCGGTGAGCGGACTTGTGCCGGGGTTGGGCAGAAGGCTACCCACAGGCCTGCCTGAGTGAAGCTGTCGCGCAGGACAGCGGGAGCACATGAGTCGTGGCAGTCTGGCCACAGACAGGGACGTTGCTATTAAGATGTTAATGTGCTATTAAGATGTTAATGTGCCATTGAGAATATAATGTGCTATTGAAATATTAATGTGCTATTAAGACCTCGAGGGGAGATTGAGATACGGAGATTAGGTTGAGCAGGAGCCAATAAAAGAGGCCCGCAAGTAGTACATATATAGATGTGAGGCTGAGGCCAGAGCATATTTTAGAAAGTATTATCGGGTTGTGGACCCGTAGAGGAATGAATGTCGGGAGTACTGACCATTGTATGGTATTTGAATTGAATAATGTAATGCACGCATATCTTTATTTTTTATGTATAATAAATGTGTGAGTCTGGTTGGTTGTTCTGTTAAGTGTTATACCTCCTTCGTTCGTGATTGTTGTCCTGTCATAATTATTACATTTCCCAGTCTGGGATTTGTGACAAGGGGCAGTGGAAGAGGGAAGAGTACAGTAGTGGAAGAGGGAAGAGTACAGTAGTGGAAGGTGCAGGGGCAGTGGAAGAGGGAAGAGTACAGTAGTGGAAGAGTGCAGGAGCGGTGGAAGAGGGAAGAGTACAGTAGTGGAAGAGTGCAGGGGCAGTGGAAGAGGTAAGAGTACAGAGGTGGAAGAGTGCAGGGGCAGTGGAAGAGGGAAGAGTACAGTTGTCACGAGCAGAGTTAGGGTCTTGGGGATGTTACGACTGCACGAGAGGCAGCTAACTCACACTCGGACACAACCACACAAGGAAAGTACTAAATAACTAGAGCGTATATATGTCAGGCCGGTCAGGCCATAGCTTACATAAATATTAATAACAAAACAAAAGACAATAGAGGTATATATTCAAACCAAAAACTCTAATTAATAACTTAACCAATGATATTCATGTAACTATGGAGGTACTGCAATCAATAGTAAATAGGTATATTATACGAAACTAGATATCCATTTAAAGTGACAGTTGAGTCGCCACTGGCCAGTCGCCAGGCAAACTCTCCATAAATCATATGGGCTTAAATGTTAGGAGAGCCCAGTACGTTCAAAGCCTACAGAAGCACTCTTCGGCTTGTAGGTAATTTAAGCAGTTGCCAAAAGACTATATTTTATGCACAATCACTATTCAATTCATCAACAATGTGCTATATTATTCCAATCATACTATGGCAATAGATCTATCATACAGGACACTCGTGGTCGAGTGCCAGCTGGGGTTTCCTTAGTCTTCCTATGAGGCTGTAGTTCTCTCTCTATCTCCGATCTCTATTATACTTGAATAATTAAGATATATTACCATTGCTCACGCCTACTGGGAGGCGCGAACATCAAAATAGCGCAGCGTGGGCTTTCAAAGGTCAGCCCACTCAGACCTTTCTTTCTAGAGCTCAGTCAGTCCGTTAGCAAGGACTTCTTGTCTTCAAAGCACACAGTTCAGGTACTGGCCAACCGGAGATACTTCACGAAACGATGCTTCTCTCGTCTGTATTCACTAAATCTGAACGTTACACGATGTTATATACTATCTAACTACCCAGCGTGCTAGTCCGCTGGCCCAATTAGTTCAGCTATCTCATAGGTCGAAACCTCCCACCATTTTAACTGTAGTAATACGTCTGCACTATTCTACCAGCCAGTTAACGTGCAAAAACTTGTCTAGTCATACTTAACAATGTCAACTGTCCCCACCTTGTTTCACCCCTACTCCATTACTTATTAATCACGAACATTAAAACCGACAAGCGTGACTCCAGCAGTTTAACTTTACATTTATTTACTCACCAACTATAATTTGGCGAGGACCGTTCAAGACCACCAGCCAATTTCTCATGGCCCTGGTAAACAACAACAACTCACTCTCTGCGTGAGTTTTAACAATATCCGAATCATGACATATCCCCCACCCCAGTTAAAATTTGCAATTTTAACGATATAAATGATTATCGTAAGGGGAAGGCATGAGTCGAGAAATTCCTCGAAAGGTGCACTTAACTAAGAATACTAGGTAATAACTAAGACTAGTACTAAAGTTGAAAAAAACCTACAGGACGGGTATCATTGATGGACAAAACTTCATGAAAATCTTAAGGCTCCGTCCAAAAGTATATATCTCTCTGAGGATTAAATCTTACCTCTAAATACGTAGACATTAACAATCATAACTCTAAAATTTTAGAGTACAACACTGATCCTGTGCGAATGTCATCAGGAATGCATACATACAATGAATAATACTCAAGAAAAGATAACTATAGTAGCATCGATGGCATTAGTGGATCTGGACTCCTGGTCTGCCATGACTTCTCGTCCTCGACCCTGGGCAACAACGTCTGGTGTGGCCAAAATACGGGTCGACGTCAGTAAAATAGCTGTTGGAACAAAGGAAAGCACAGGGGTAGGTGAAAAGTGTTCACAATGGGTGAACAATATGTGATACCATCCCTCGGTCTCTGAATGAGGTGCTAATCCTATCCAACCCCAATACATATGACAGACCTAAATACAACAAGATTAAGGTAACCGTGATAATAGGTCGGCATGGACATTATCTCCACCAGGAATGGCCTTTATAATGAAGCGGTATTCCTGAAGGGCCAGACTCCATCTGGTCAAACGAGCGTTCTTGGCTCGGTTCAATTTTAAAAATAACGGTTTATGGTCTGTCTCGATGACGAATTCTGTCATAAGTAGGTAGCGGGAAAACGCGTCTACGGCGTATACAATCGCCAGGCATTCTCGCTCTATAATAGCGTATCTCTGCTCTCTCGGAAGTAATTTCCGGCTAGCGTACATACAAGGGCGCAATAAGCCATCTCTTTCCTGAAGCAAAACAGCTCCAATTCCTTGGTCCGACGCGTCAGTTCGGACGGTGAAGGTGCGCCTAATATTCGGTAGTATAAGCAGCGGCGAACTGGAGAACAGTTGCTGCACTGTCGCGAGCGCGGTGGCGCACTGCGTATTCCAGGTAATTTTGTTGGGTCTGTCTTTTCTTGTAAGATCGGATAACGGGGCCGTAAGGGCCGAAAAATTAGGAACGAATTTCCGATAATAGCTTAAGAAGCCTAACAGGCTACGAACCTGCTTCTTAGTATGAGGAGCCTGGAGTTTTAAAATCTTACTTATCTTACTGTCGTCCGGTGTTTGGACGCCTTTGGCGATAGTATGTCCCAGAAAGTTAATCTGCGTATAACCCAGGAAGACTTTGCTAGGCTTAGCTGTAAGCCCGGCATCTCGAAGTTTACTAAGCACTTGACGAAGTGCTTCTAAGTGGCCTTTCCAATCCGTATGGAAAGCGCAAATGTCGTCAAAGTAGCTTAGGACGCATGGTGTCTTGCGCTTGCAGCGGGCGCGGGTAGGGTTTGACAAACACGGGTACGTCCGAGTGCAACCGGATGACGTGTTGAACTAAGGATGTTTTACCCGGCAAATCAGTGAATACTGGCGAAAACTCCCGAACAAGATTCATGATGTCCTGTGTCTTACTTTGATCCAGCTCTGGATTGATATTAACGGAAGTCGCGTCCTCTGTGGCTTGCAAGGATAGGAGCGATCTTGTCATAGATAATGGCTCCCGGTCGTTGTCATCGATAGTGACCATCGCTGCGTTTGCTTGGGCCACAACATGGCATGAATGATCGTGATGAGTTTGATCATCGGTAAGATACTTTTTCAACATATTAATATGGTACACCTTATCGTTACCACGTATGGTAATGAGATAATTAACTCTCGAGAGTCGCTTTTTAACTAGAAAGGGGCCTTTCCAAGTGAGGAGTAGCTTGTTATTCGTTTCTGGTAACAGCACCAATGCCCGATCTCCGACTGACAGGGTTCTTAACCGACTACCCCGATCGCGATATCCTATAAATGACCTGGTCCGTACGCATGCAAATTGTCGAGCCAGGTCGCATGCATTAACTATTCTATGTCGGAGATCGACTATGTACTGATACGCGGATCGCGTATCAGGAACGTCGGTATCAGAACCGGCGTATAAATCGCGTAAAATGGCCATCGGGCCACGTGGTTTTCGACCGTATAACAGTTCAAACGGGGAAAAACCCGTTGTCGCATTTGGGAGTTCCCTATATGCGAACAAGATGGCCGGAAGTCGACGGTCCCAGTCACCAGGTCTATCGGCGGAAACGCGTGCCAGCATAGTTTTCATGGTGGCATTCCAGCGCTCGCAACAGCCATTGGACTGTGGATGGTATGGCGACGTAAGTTTCTGCCTAATGCCCGTGAGTTCCAATACTTTCCTGAAAAGGTCAGAGGTGAATTGCGGACCTCTATCGGATAATAATTCGGACGGGAATCCGACACGTGTGAATATGGTCACCAATGCCTCGGCGACGTGATCGGCCGATATTTCCTTTAAAGGGACAGCCTCAGGCCAACGGGTGGCATAATCGATTACTGATAGAATAAACCGATGGCCTCTATCCGACTTCGGTAATGGCCCGACGATGTCGACGGCAACTCGCTGAAATGGAGTGGAAACCGGCGGCATCTCTTGTATAGGTGCCCGCGAAGTTTTTCCTTTGGGGGTTCTTTTCTGGCATGTATCGCAACGCGACACATAGCTATTTATGTCCCCGTAAACCCCGGGCCAAAAAAACTGAGACAGGACTCTCGATTTTGTTCTCGCTTTGCCTTGGTGGCCCGCTAATGGCGTGTCGTGCGCGAGGCGGGTGATGTCTCGGCGAAATGATCTCGGTATGACCAATTGCAAAATAGTTTCGCGCTTTCCCCGAAAAACGCGATATAGGAGGTCGTCTTTAAGGCAGAACCTGGATGTATCCGGGTTGTCCGGATCAATCTTAGCAAAGAGGGGCTTTAGTGATGGATCTGTGCGCTGTTCGTTACGAAAAATCTCGGGGGTTACATCCAAATCGACGACAGGCGATTGTAATGTGTCGTCACTCTGGCGACGCGATTGTTGTCTTGTCGTGACACACGCAATGTCATCATCCCAAATCCCGAGTTCGCAATCGGAGACGTCCTTTAAGTGGGGAATATTCCCAATGATTAGGTCGGCGACCGGATTTGGTAGCACGCAGGCCGTGACAACACCAGTTATAAACGGTGTGTCAACATATATTTCCGCCAAACGAAAATGTTCAACTGAACCACCAAAAGTAATGCATGTCGCATCGCGATCCAGGAGTTGTGCAGGACGGACCAGCGACTCACGTACACCGACGGTCGTACAGCCTGAATCTCGCAATACGGATGCTCGTATGGCGTTTACTCGTCCCTCATACAATGTCAGCGCGCCTCGCTCGTGGAGGGCGGACATAACTGGAATAACTTTATCTACGGTTTCGGCATTCCTAGTTCTGTAACCGCGGTTTTCGGTGAATGCTACAGAGCATGCATTTGCCGCATCTAATCTAACTCTGCATTGTCGCGCAATGTGGCCTCCGGCGCCACATCTATAACAGTAGACTGGCTTATTATCCCTTCGAGGTGTACCTCAATAAGAAGGAAATGTGGGCGCTTGATAGTAGTTGTTACGCGGTCCTCCGGTAGGGAAAGGACGTGTATATCGGGGTTCCCAGTCCCGAGAAAATTTATGGGGATTCGGTTGCCTCCTGCTAACCGGCGGCTCGGACCGTGGACGAACGTGCGGCGACTGTCGAAAGGGCTGTCTTGATTGTCTCGACGGTACCGGTGTCTTAGTAGCAGCGCCGGCGTAACACGGTTCGTTTACTTTAGCTTTAGCTAACGATCGATTAGGGTGAGCTGCAGCATACCGTTCCGCTATCGATGTTATCTCGACGGTAGTTTTGGGGGCTTGTTCCTTAAAATGCGCCACCAGGTCCGTGTGGCAGGACATATATATTTGGTCTTTAATTATCAAATCATATAGTTTCTTATAGTTTCCCTCTTCCACACCGGCCAACTCAGTCCAACGGCTGAGTAGGTGGCGGAGGCGGTCCACGTAAGTAGAGAAATTCTCAGATGCCTCCGGCTGGCAATCGCGGAAACGCTTATGAAATCCATCTTCCGTATGTTGGAAACGCTTTAATAGCGCGGTCTTTAGAATGTCATAGTCCCTAGCGTCATCAATAGTGAGGCTATGGAAAACTTCCAACGCTCTCCCTGTCAAAAGATTGGCGAGGCATGACGTGTACTCACTACGCTGCCATCCCGCGCAAACGGCATGGAGTTCGAAGCGGTGTAGGTAGGAATCAATACGATCAACCTTATCATTAAAGGTTGGCAATTTAGGCTTCGTTTTATTATTGGAAGTAACTTCCGGAGCCCCGGTAGGTTGGGCTTGCTTCGCTTCTAACTGTTTCAAAGCGAGCTCGTACTCTCTTTGAGCCTGTTTTTCCGCGCGTTCCGCGGCTCTATCTTCTCGTTCCGCGGCTTTTTCTTCTCGTAATCTCTCCGCGGCCTTTTCTTCTCGTTCTTCTTTCAGTTTCTGGTCTACCCAAGAAGCACGCTGAGCTTCCGGTATGCCAAATGATTGGGCCAGTTCCAAATATTTCTGTAGTTCGGCCATGATATCGGTCGATAATACGATATAATAATGTCCTAATCGAGGACAGCTCCTGAAAAATCTCCAACTTTATTCTCCCTTGAAGCAATTTATCAATTGCACTCTGCGGGTGCTCGTTCCTGCAGTATGAACGAAATTAACGAAATCAACAACAAACTGTACGTCTTAGTCAACCAAGTAGTGGTTGAGCTATCTCAGCGATCACTTAACTCCACTTATTTCTCCTAATCCTCAGGCAGTCAGTCTACTGCTTCCGTGATTGGTCGTTACTAACGATACCAATGTAATATTCCCAGTGTATTTTCCGTACACTCCTAGCAGCGTTCCCTCTGCTATAAATCGGAATAAATCAATATTCACGATATGAACTTCCTTGGCTATACCAGCCTAACAACTCTAATATCCAGATTATCTCTCAACGTGCCCTAGACACGTGATTTATCCCAGGCAATAATATAGCAAGTATGAATACAAAATATAATAATGCAACACTATAATGGAAAAGAATTACATGGAGAGTAAGACGAGACTAACAGAAAGAACAAACGACAACAGACCTGACTAACCTGAAACTATCTACAAAAAGGTAAGAAAAAGAACAGGAGAGACGTCTTCCTAAAATACGAGGAAGATAGAACGCTAACAATCTATACGAATAACAGGTCCCTACAGAACTATTCAAGGCAAAGCGTATCTCCTATCCGTTTTAAACGCCATCTAGATCTGCTAGTCTGGCAAAAAGAGGTATGCTAAGTCTCGATCCCTTCCAACCTCCCGCCTATCTAATCTAACACAAAAGAAAAAAATAATGCCTGTCAAAAGTAGGGGAGCTGGAACGACGAACCCCTCAAACGAAGACAAATACAGATGGTTCACTTAACTGGGCAAAATGGACTGGCTCTTTCCTTTGGTCCACAGCGCTGGTCTTGTCTTTTCCTGATGCTAGCTGTCAGTCCCTCGTAGTGGTCCCAGGATCAATGACGAGAGGACATGCCAGACATGTGGGGGAGAAACAAAAACAAAAATCAGCAGTATACAAAACTATAAACTACAAAAATTACATAAATAACAGTGGAGTCTTAGAGTGGTAGACCTGCAGCTGTTGACGGGGTCCTCTTCCGATGATAGTAGTGTTCTCTAGATGTCAGAAGGTGACGGGTCCTCTTCAGATGTCAGTGGGGTCCCCTCCAGATGTCAGTGGGGTCCCCTCCAGATGTCACGAGCAGAGTTAGGGTCTTGGGGATGTTACGACTGCACGAGAGGCAGCTAACTCACACTCGGACACAACCACACAAGGAAAGTACTAAATAACTAGAGCGTATATATGTCAGGCCGGTCAGGCCATAGCTTACATAAATATTAATAACAAAACAAAAGACAATAGAGGTATATATTCAAACCAAAAACTCTAATTAATAACTTAACCAATGATATTCATGTAACTATGGAGGTACTGCAATCAATAGTAAATAGGTATATTATACGAAACTAGATATCCATTTAAAGTGACAGTTGAGTCGCCACTGGCCAGTCGCCAGGCAAACTCTCCATAAATCATATGGGCTTAAATGTTAGGAGAGCCCAGTACGTTCAAAGCCTACAGAAGCACTCTTCGGCTTGTAGGTAATTTAAGCAGTTGCCAAAAGACTATATTTTATGCACAATCACTATTCAATTCATCAACAATGTGCTATATTATTCCAATCATACTATGGCAATAGATCTATCATACAGGACACTCGTGGTCGAGTGCCAGCTGGGGTTTCCTTAGTCTTCCTATGAGGCTGTAGTTCTCTCTCTATCTCCGATCTCTATTATACTTGAATAATTAAGATATATTACCATTGCTCACGCCTACTGGGAGGCGCGAACATCAAAATAGCGCAGCGTGGGCTTTCAAAGGTCAGCCCACTCAGACCTTTCTTTCTAGAGCTCAGTCAGTCCGTTAGCAAGGACTTCTTGTCTTCAAAGCACACAGTTCAGGTACTGGCCAACCGGAGATACTTCACGAAACGATGCTTCTCTCGTCTGTATTCACTAAATCTGAACGTTACACGATGTTATATACTATCTAACTACCCAGCGTGCTAGTCCGCTGGCCCAATTAGTTCAGCTATCTCATAGGTCGAAACCTCCCACCATTTTAACTGTAGTAATACGTCTGCACTATTCTACCAGCCAGTTAACGTGCAAAAACTTGTCTAGTCATACTTAACAATGTCAACTGTCCCCACCTTGTTTCACCCCTACTCCATTACTTATTAATCACGAACATTAAAACCGACAAGCGTGACTCCAGCAGTTTAACTTTACATTTATTTACTCACCAACTATAATTTGGCGAGGACCGTTCAAGACCACCAGCCAATTTCTCATGGCCCTGGTAAACAACAACAACTCACTCTCTGCGTGAGTTTTAACAATATCCGAATCATGACAACAGTAGTGGAGTAGGGCATGGGGTGGTAGAAGAAGGTAGGTGAATTCGCAAGAGTTTTAATATCGTCAAAACGCTCACGGCAAAATTGCTGCACTCAATATTTCTGTGTAAATTAAAAGTTGTTACAACTCTTTTAGCTTGTTGCAACTCTTGCCGGCAAAGACTGTAAATCTGCTTCGTAAGGGAGAGGAAAATGACGTAGTGCTCGTCAAAAGCAAGCGAGAATGTGGGTGTTGGGGGAGGGGGGGGGGTAGTAGGGGGTGGCGAGGGACAAGCAACCATTGCAGCCAATTTCTCTTCACACCCCATCACACCCCCAGCAAGAATTAAGGAGGCAAGGCGCCACTACGCTGGGTATCCTACAACGAAAGGTGGAATACGTTACGTTGCTAGAGACTGAAAGGTACACCTAAATCTTTGGCGTCATTCCGTAGTACAGGCTACAGGTAGAACTGTCCATACCGATAAGGACAGTCAAACTCTACGGAGCCCGTTTCACGGGGTGTACAGTGAAACTATTACCATAATTTAAATCTTCCATCAATGTTGTTATTAACTGAGATTTTTAAGGCAGGGTTAAATAGGTAAGAGTACTAGACAAGCTCTGAGTTGGACAACGGTATCAGATAGTTTGCTGCATGCCTCAACTTTCGGGGAATACGGACCGAAAAGTAATAGTTTTATTACCATTTGTTTATTACCAACGTTACGGTCCGTATACGGAAAATTAGATGTTTTTGTTGTTTGTGTGTTTTTCTTTGCCTTTCGTAAATTTGTTATTGACGGCTTTCTTAAGTTTCCTCCAGCGAATTAAGTCTGAAGCGAAACTTTGTCCATGCTATCTTAAGTGAAAAAGAGTGTGAAGAAGGTATGGATTGCACGTGTGTGGGTGTATGTGTGTGTGCGTGTGCGTGTGTGAGCGTGTGTGACTGCGTGTATGTGTGTCTGTGTGTGGTTGTGTGTGAGTACGTGTGTGCCAAAATTTTTGTTCATTATTTTCTTCCAGCAGCGTACCCAGAAAACGATGGCTTTGAAACGAGCAAGAAAAAGAGAGAGAAGGATGAGGAAGCTTAGGGGCTGGTGGTGAGGCGAGAGGTTTGGGTAACGGGGGGTGGGGGCAAGAAAATTCCATTCCCACGGGGTAGGACGGTTCCTGCCTCAGCTGACGGGTCTTTTATATAATCCCACACGCGCTTCAGAAGGTGGCACCAGCTGAGCGTAGAGAGAAGTGGGAAATAACGATCCATGGGGCGATTTCAGTGCTGCGGAATCGAAACCTGCAGTTCAGATCAGTGGTTCTCAACGTAGGCGATATCGCCTCGGGGGGGGGGGGGGGCGAGATTATGATTTCCATGGGGAGCGAAAACAAAAAAAAATGGCGACACGGGGGCGAAAACGATGAAGGGGGCGATAGGGGGGGGGGCCAAAACATAAATGGAGTAGGATTTGGGGCCACAATACAGGGCAGTCATTGTTGGATGTCAGGCGTAGATAGGTTTTAGGCACAGAACACGCTTTTTTTCTCTTTTCAGTTCATTTGATAAAGAATACTTTCTGTTTTATAATGAACTAGCCAGCCCGTGCAAGATATATCTTGCAAATTTTCCATGGACTAAGTGCAACCGTATAATTATCTAGATCTAGGCTACATTATAACGGCATTTGGATTCCATGCTATGACTAATAGAACTTACTGTTACACCAAAATTTCACACAGAATTATTTTATTTAATTACCCGTTCTACGAACCCTTTCGTTTCTTGGTGCGAAACCAAACTTCAAAATGGTATCATTCTTCCGGTTCACTCAAAATGGTGAATTAAAATAGAATGACCGAAAAAAGCTATTTTGATAAATTCGGGGACAGGAGTTTTCGTATGTTTTATGTGACGAAAGCCTGGGTATGTACATACTGTCGACGTGTGTAAAATTTGAAGCGTGTGGAGTAGGCTAACATAGCCTCCAAAGTTCACGTCTATAATAATAGATAATCAACACAGCTATTGCCAATGATAAAGCTTTGAAAAACTTAACATAATTTGTGTGTAGTCCGTGTCTTCTTGTGAAATGTTTATGTTGGGTTGAGTGGGGATTTTAGGGGAGGGGTGGAGAGAGAAGAAAGGCCGGGGGGGGGGGCTGTGAAATAAAATGTATGTGGAGCCCATTGGGGGCGATGGCCTGAAAAAGGTTGAGAACCACTGTTTCAGATTAAGATCGGGGCATGAAATGAGCATAACTTCAAATTTCAATGAGAAGGGGAAGATTGTTCACATCTGCCGTGAAAGTTCAGGATGTTCCGTTTGTTTGTGCACTGAGCCAAATAGCAACACAATGTAGTCTGATTTTCATCAACGAGGCACGGACTTCCTGGTATTTCTCTTCCAAAATAATAAGTCTGTGTTTGACGCTTTCTTTTGTGGCCTCTCTGAGCTGTTTGCCAGGGAAACAATGCCACTACACACAAAATTAACTGTGTCGTCTTGTCATTCACAAATTATTGAGAAATCGGCCCGTAGAGGGCTGTGATTGGGCTGTTTCTGGTGATTGTTCAGTTATTTGTATTCGTATTTGTATTTGTAAACTACTTTAATCCCATTTGGGAAATTTGCCTTTGTGTCATTGCACCCAGTTACAACTGGAGCAGGCACGTCGTCGCCACAGTGCAGCACCGTTTTCGACTTTAATGAAACCATGAAATATTCATGAAATATATTTTATATGTGAGAAAAGGTGACTGAGATGCAGGACAAAATTGTGTTTACCCAATGAACAATGGTAATCCACCCCAAAGATTCGTTTATTCCGCATGAAGCATCTGAAAGTACCTCTTCCAAACATGCTTTCAACCATTGATTCCCTGTGTTATTTCACGTTAGAGTAGGAAACACTTTGTCCAAAATCACACTGACAGCAATGATCGTCTGTCGATCTATTCAATCAATTCTTATATCAAGCATACTGATGGTGCCTTTGGCGAATATTATGTATTTATTTCAAAGTCCTTCGATTAAGATAAGATGAGACGAGAATTACTTTATTATCCTGTGAGGGAAATTCATTGTCACAGAGAGTTTATTAACATATACATGATATACACATCTTACGCATCATTGCGCAAAGAATATCATAAATCAATAACAGGCATATTACATAAAAATTTGTTATTTAGCATGGAATATCTCAGCAGTACCAATTTCAGTGGCTGTGCTTACTGTGAGATCCAGCAAGTCAAAACGAGTATATTCACGAGCTACAATTCCTATTTTAATACGCGCAAATAATTCTTCTTGTTCGTTCGAATTTCCGGGTCAAACTCCCCGTAACCAATGCAAGGTAATCACTTTTTCGGTTAGGAAATGTGGTTGAAATTCTCATGAATTAGAGTTTTGTTTACTTTCATGAACAATAAACATTCATGCTTTTAATAAACGATGCAACAACTCTTTTGCAAGAGGTTTGGCTGGATGAAAAAGTGAGCTCTCCGTAGAGCGTACCTTAAACAAGTGGAATAGGGCGCCCTCACTAAACTTGAAGTAGGCCATTTGACAGCTGCTCAATAAGCACCTAGGTATCAGGAGTACCCAACAGAAAGTGTATTAAACGTCTGAAATGTATTTTAATTGCAGTTTCAACACCACACCATTCCTTTATATTCATAGATGAGAACAAAAAATATTGTTGACCTAGAAAAGCTAAGTGTGTAGCTCTGCAATCCCAACAGCAACCCTACGTCAATCCAACGTAGATTTGTATAGGATTCCCATAGAGTTGGTAGCGGATTCCCTACATGACACCGACGTTGGCGCGACGTCATCAGCAGCGGATCTACGAGGGAACGATGTCATTCCTACGCGCAAAATTGACGCCAGTCCTACTCGTCAGATCCCCACAGGGTTTCTGACTGAGATATATTGGTCATTCTCAAACAGACTCATTGCTGTGCCTGATTACCGTTTCCTATAATGGCTCTAGAGCAGTTGTTTCTTAAACCTTTTTAATCCCCCGCGCCTCATTTTACCTAGAAAAAAAAACACCATGATTGGACAAAGTGAGTATACAGTATAGATCCCCATGCCCTACTCTGAACTCCCACCCCACACCAAAATATTGCCCCCCCCCCCCCCCGGATGGGACATGTGCCCCGCCTTGACAAACTCTGCACTAGAGGGTTAACTTGGTGTGGATTGAAAGAAACCCCAAGACCTTTTAAACAGAATGTAACTACATGAGTGTAAACTATGATCTCAGCTTGTGGGCGTAGCTGCGATAGGATAGGAGTGAAGTTTTGGGAATTCCCCTCAAATTTCACCTGCCACCCACAAGGGGTAGAAGTTTGGGTGACGCCCTTGGGAGATCTCTGACTGTAACAGAACTGAGAGAAGAGGTGTGTGTTTGTGTACAAGAGTGTGACTGGCGTGGGAGTGGAGGTGACAGGATCTATAGAGCATTACTGTACTAACAACAGGTGGTAGACTCAAGAGTGAAAGTGGCGCTTCCTGGTAGACCAGAGGTTTAGATAATAATAATAATAATAATATAATACATACTACACAGCATTTATATAGCGTCTCCTCCCGTTAACAACCAGGCTGTAAGCGCTTTATCATAAAATCACACACACAATACACAGGCATACTGAGGAGAAAGCAAAATAATTGGGGTTGTTTTTTTTCATCCTGTTTATCCTAGCAACTTTTCGAGAGTAGCCCCCCCCCCCCCCAATATTTTTTTCAGAAATTTGAGTCCACACTGCTATCCTATTAAAGCAGCCGGCAAAGCGAAAGTTTCAAAATACTGTTGTTGTTTTTTATTGACACCATTATTGTAAGTTCAAACAATATTGAAAATAATAGGACATAACAATATTATTTCACATGTAAGAACAACTTAACTAATATTGACCAGATAAGTCAGTAGTTTTTCACAAAAATATGCTTACTTCGAATTTTCTCAACTTTTTTTTTTTTATTTGTAAATTCCAATTGTCAAATTTCTACCCTGGGTAGGCAAGTTGGGAACCTTGATGGTAGACACACCAACAGTCAATTTATCTGGATACCTTTTTTTATTCTGTTGTTTGCTGTTGGTCGAATGATCTGATCGCCGAGGTGATTGATCTCCATTTGCTTTTCAGTTTATGCTTAAGCAATTTTTATCTGCGCTCTTGTAAACACTGACATTGACTTTGTTTCCTCATCCACACATCGCTGTGCTCTGGGCTCGATTTTTTAAAACAAAGGTATGTAGAGGACCGTACTCCCCCTATCACTTTGCTCCAGAAGACCGTACGGTTCCCTAGCGGTATCTGTGAGAGGACTAGGCCCCCCCTAGAGTCTTAGAATAATAAGGTCTTCCCCGGTTAAGTAACAAAATATAATAATAGGAAATGATGATGCGCGCGACTTGTCTGCCAGCATCCGACTGTTTTTCCGGGCTTAGTGTGATATCTCCCTTAATATGATATGGTCTTACCAGATTATCTAAGAATAAAATATGTAGGAAATTATGGTGTGCACTCGTTGTCTGCCAGCATCTGACTGTGCCGTGTCCAGCTTCGTACGATCCGATCCCCTTTGGACCCATTACGCCCTAATACATAAGAAAAGAAAAAACATTTCGCCCGCCACGCGATGACCTAAGACCCGCCCGTCTATGTCGTAGCAAGCGATACAATAGTTTTAAGGGTGGGTGCACAAATTAGGACCTTACAGTAGATACAAACACAGACTTCACGGCAATGCTCTGGCCGAAATGACACTTTGCGTGGGCCGCAGTGCTGGACGTGATGCTACTGTTTATCTCAGCTCGGTTGTTTAGGGAGGGAACAGATCCAGCGGCGCTTGATCTATTGTTGTATAGATCTGCATTTTATCTGAAAGCTACACAACCTGGATGACAGTTACAAAAATTATAAAATTCATTTTCTCAGGTGTCAACCAGTCTGACCCAATCGCTTTTGTATCGCCATGTTGTGTTTATTCAAGTTTCAGACAGTTTTTTGTTGTTGTTTTTTTTGTTTTTAAGTTGTGAAATTGTAAAGTGCAATAATCTTTTGTGTGCTCCCTTTGATAAGCTCAGTTCATGGCCGACTGCATTTGTCATGCGTTCAGGTTAGTGCGTTGTGCCCTGGCGCGCATGAGTTGTGAAGCAAGACTAGATTATTATGGGGAATTGTCTAGAGAGAAAGATACACAGAAGGGGGGGGGGGGCACGGTTTTATCCCGGGCAATGGAGGGCACTTCATCTGGTAAATAAATAAATGCAGAGATAAATAAATCAATAAAGGAACTGGGTCAATTAATTGATTAATTAGGGAGATAAAACTGAAATCGTAAAATATGATAAAAGTAAAAGAAGATGTTAACATGAAAGCAAAGACAATTTTCTTTCATTTCTAAGAGAGGTATCATACTAAGCCCGGAACGGCAGTCAGATGCAGGCAGACAAGTGCACACCATAATTTCCTGTATGTTCTTAGTAAAGCCGGGAAGACCCTAACATACTAAGCCAGGTCAGACACAGACAGATGCTGGCAGACAACAAGTGCACACCATAATTTCCTGTATTTTCTTAGTCAATCCGGCAAGACCCTGTCATAATAAACCTTGTCAGACACAATCAGCCTCTGCCAAGATTAATTCTTGGGTGCAGATTTTGCTGGCAGCATCTGGCTGTGACGTTCAGGGCTTAGTACGATACCTCCGCCAGGTCTTGAAAAAGTAGATAGCCATTTCTTTCTTTCAAAGATTTTTGGATTGAGGTTCTATGTATGTTTTCAACACGTTGAGGCTCTATTAGAGACAGACTTGATCTTTTCTTAGGCCGCCGACGATTCTGAGTGCCTATGGAACACAGCAAGAACTTAGGCATCCTGTCCTTTCTGAGAGAGGCTAAGATCTACAACTTCATTTACAAACTTTTATACCCATTTACAAAACTTTTTTCCACATCTAAACAAAAGAACGTTTGAGAATTTTACCAAAGTGAGAACAGTATATGACTGTTTTTAATTCTATTGTTAAACTTGAAAGGTCTGAAAACGAAACATAAATTATAAATAAAGTGTACCCAAAATAGACAGTGAAGGGCGCAAAGTGGTCGTTATCGTGCCAACGCGCCGTAAAACCTAAACTCAAACTCAAACTCTGAACTTGGGCTTTCCCGCACTCCCAGAAGGATTTGAACCTGGCAGCTTTCACATAAGGGTCAAGCATTCTATTCGCTAGGTTAATGCTCTCATTTTTAACCATCCTACAGCCGTTTGCTTTTACCCTGACTACCTCTCAATGCACGGCAGCCACAAGAAATTATATTACAGTGCCAGAATTTGACCGTTTAGAATGATAAAGTTCTAACTCCCTTCCACCAACTTTTCAGAAATTGATAATTGAAGTTTCCTGTGCTCAGAGTTTTAGAGTTACGACTTTTATTTCATTTTAGTAACACTTCCAAATTACGCACCGAATCCGTTTGACACTTTGACACACAATGGAGAAGGCATGTAGAAGTAGTGTGTAGTGTGTAACTCAGTTCAGCCAAAAAAATGGACATTGAACCTTGTCGTTTTAAGGGGACGACTTGTAAAGTCTCTTGAGTACACATTTCTGAGTTTTGCTCCATATCCAGTCAAGTTAAACTTCTCAAACCAAGGAATCAAAAAGCATCAAATTTGGCCCATCAAAGGTCTGCTGAACCCGAGCCGGACCGTGCTTGGGTAGACTTTGATTCCAGATGCCCCCTCCCTCCATTCGACCGTTTCTTTGTTTAACTGTTTGTTTTTAAAGAGATTGTTGTTTTTGTTGGCTTTTACCTGTTTTTTTTTACCTTTTTGTTGTTGATATAATATTTGACTGCGTTTCAGTAGCATTTAGTTCAGTCCACTGTCTCCTAACAACAGGGAGACCGTGTGCAGTGCATTAATGTGCATATTAAAAGGCTGTAAAATTTGAGCAGAGCTGGCATTATAGAATCTATCTGGGAGAGGTGGGGGCCGGAGGGGGGAGGGATAGGAAAGGAAACAGGTGGCGGGGTGTGGGGCAGTTCTGGGGATTAATTGGGGTTTATAGGTCAATGAACACGCCGGATGTCAGAAGTGGGATTTTGGGGATAATTGCGTTATTGTAGGTCCCCTCCAGATGTCAACGAGGAGGTTGGTGGCTGTAGTAGACTCGCACCCGAAACACTCATACCACAATAACTAAGCAACACAGGATTACTTATGTTCAGGCCTGACGGGCCATGTAATGATCATACAACATTCGACTGCATAATTTACGGTAATCACAATCATAGATATTACATAAATGTCATCCACTACTGAAATTCTAGCAAGTCTATCTAAAATAGGATATCGACAAGTCTAGTACTATGCACTCTTGAAGTGCGCCTATCCAGGACTACGGTTCCTAAAGGATACCGGTGTAAACAAATTCAAGTTGGCCGATCTCGCTTTCATACAATCAGTAATAGCACCTAATCAGATAATTGACTAACTCCTAAAGTGTAGCAGCACTCACTAATACTTTTCACAGTAATACGCTTCACAAAATATCTATGCTGCTCCGCACTAAGAAGTATACATCTAGGAAATGAACATAGTTCAATCTCAAACACAATCTAACAGCTCATTACACATCTAGTAAAAAGTATATTCAATGTCCTTCTCTTCGTCACAATGGGGTGACGGAAAAAACTGTCTCAGTTCCTGGCACAAACACACACGGGATCTCTCACCATTTCCTCGCTCGCGATGGTTTGCGAGCGAGAGAGTCCAATGTAAGCGGCGTGCACACTTAAGCCTGGTGCACAGAGGTTTCGTCACTGTCTAGGTCTCTTCACAGCGCGAATCTTGTTGTCTGTCATCTCCACTCAGGTAGGAGGCCCCCGTGACTCGTCTTTTCGCCAAATGCTCGAAATATGAATCCACTGATCTTAGTACGTGTGTTAGCTTTTATACCCCCCGATGGTTACTAAGGGTCTCCCTCCCGATTGGACGATCAAGGCCCTAGCCACGACAAACACAAGTTTGTCTTTCAGTTAACCCTAACTGCTTTCTCAAAAGGATATGGATACCACTCAAAAACCTACACTAAAACTTCTACAATCCCACTCTGTAAACAAGAAAATCCCACACGCACACCAAAATCAAAGGGTTAACTTAATGTTTACAAACCTCACTCACACATCCCTCATCACGAAATCCGTGGCTCGATTAATAGCTAAACGCGTTTCATATTCTCCCAAAATAAAACCAACCCATGACTAACAGAAAAAAGAGCTCACGCGGCTCGTGACACCGGAAACCAAATCTGTATGAAAGATTACCACTGGCAGGACAAAAACTGGTGACAAGGCAGGATACCCCCCCCCCCCCGGACATTGGCAGCAATTTACTTAAATCTTTTTTCTGATTAAAGTGAAAGTTATCCTGATGATTAGAATACACTAATATGGAATTGGTGAGGATATTATATTGAGAAATCACGAAAGGGATATAGCAAAGCGAGAAAATGAAGGCACACAATGGAAGTAAAACCCAATTTTTAAAAAAAAAACTCTGTCATGGTTTATCCAGAATAGAGAGAAATTCATCAACCAGTCACAACACCGGAAACTAATATAGTAATATTATTCAGAATCTTTTTTCTTTCTTTCTTTTTTTTTTTCAAATTAGTCTCTGATATTGCGACTTCTTGAACGAAATGACTGTGTATTCGTGATCAACCATGACCTAGTTTTACTCAGGTTTTACGTTCTGTAAAGCCTATGATCCAAATTATTTTCAAAGATTTTTTTTTTTTAATTATTTAATATTATCTAAAAAAAAAAAAACAATTGTGAGGGAACAAGATCGAGCAAAGATGAAATAATTCTTGACCTCTTCAAACACTTAAACTAAGACATTTCTAAGACCATTTCAGACAAGATATTTTTAGGTGAAGGCTGAAAAATAGCTAATCTTTCTCACTGTGGGAAAATCTCAATTTCCATAGAAAAGAACTTTTTCCGCGCTTGGAGAGGTTTTCTCAAGAGTTTGGTCTTTCACCATAAGGCAAATTTCGCCAGGTCCCCTGGAAATTAAGCAATTTTTAAAA